>NW_026506860.1:0-41068 GCF_026875155.1 Cherax quadricarinatus | reverse complement strand
TGTGACGAGGTGTCAGAGTGGGACCCCGGACAAGCGGAATCCACAGGGTCGGGCCTGGGACCGGTGCTGTTTCTCTTTATATATGAATAAACATAACAGAAGGGATAGACTCGGGAAGTGTCTCCGTTTGCAGACAATATAAAGCAATGGAGAATTTATTCGAATGAAGATCAGGCAGGACTACAAAGGGATTGGACAGGCTGCCAACCCTGGGACCAACAACTGGCTCCTGGAAAGTCATGAAAGTCATGAAGATTCTGAGTACAGGCTAGGAGGAAAAAAAATACTGTGGTGAGTTAATATCGAGAATCCCTCCTGAGGCGCATATCAACCAATAGCTATTGCCTGATGCCAACATATGGGTGCATGGCAAAGTTAAGAATAGCATTCCAACACCTTAGTAAGGAATTTCGTTTGGGACTCTGTATACTTGTATCTCTGTATACTCTGTATACGTCAGGTCCATGTTAGAGTATGCAGCACCCAGTTCGGAACCCCCCCCCTTATCAAGCACGTCAAGAAATTATAGACAGTGCAAAAGGTTTGCAACAAGACTAGTCCTGGAACTAAGGGCATGTCCTACGAGGAGAGGTTAAGGAAAGTCTACCTGACAAAAATTTGCAAGACAGGAGGGATGGGGGACATGATAACAACATACAAAGTACTGAGAGGAATTGACAAAATGGATAGGGACAGGGTGTTCGGAGAGGGGAAACCCCAGCAACAAGGGATCATAATTGGAACTGAAAATTTGGATGAATCACAGGGATGTTAGGAAGTATTTCTTCAGTCATAGAGTTGTCATAAGTGGAATAGTCTGGAGAGTGATGTAGCGGAGGCAGGATTTATAAAAAACTTTTTAGAGGAGGTGTGATAGAGCTCTTGAAAAAAAGGAAAGAGTGGACCCAGTAGCGACCAGTGAAGAAGTGGAGTCCCGGAACTATGACTCGATCCCTGCAACCACAACTGGGTGAGTAAAATTAGGTGAGTATACATACACTTCCTCTCTCTCTCTCTCTCTCTCTCCTCTCTCACTCTCTCTCTTCTCTCTCTCTCTTCTCTTTTCTCTCTCTATCCGCCTCTTTCACCTAACTCACGTGCAACAAACCCGAAATCGGTAAACCCAAAAAAAAGGAGGAAAGTAAAAGAAATGAAACTGAAGGAAATGACATTTAAATGCAAATGGAATAATATAAGACAGTTTTGTCTTCATAGTGACGAGACACAAGAGATCATGTTATCATCCCCAAATGGATATCGACTATGATGAAGGGCGGAAAAAAACAGACGAGGTGCAGGAAAATTGTAGGCATAATGAATCCAGTAAACTTCTGAAAAGATGGAAGGAATTAATTAAAAGAGAAGAGATAATTTACCCAAAAAAAAGACACATGTGAGATTAAAGGCAGTGATTTCCATCAGTACAACCTTCCTGTACAGAAGAGGAGGAGGATAGGAGAAGAATACGATGGCATTAACAGAGTAATGGTGGACTCATTGTCGGAGGAATGGCTGGAAGAAACCCAAAAGCAAAGTAATGATCGTGGGAGACTTTAACGACAAGCATATAAAATAAAAGAACTTGAAGCCATACAGTGAACCAGAAACAGAGAGCTAAAATGATGGAGCATTGTAATGGAGAACTTCACACATCAACATGTCAGGGACATAACTAGAGAAAGAGGAAGGGTTTAAACCATAATACTAGACCTTTTATTCATCCTGAGTGATTCAAACTTAAGGGACAGTGAATGCGAGGTGCTCCTCGACGATAGTGACGACTTGGTCCAGTTTCAAATAGGAAACGGAAGCTGGAGTAGGATGGGAGAAGCCTGACTACAAAACGGGGGATTACACAGGAATGAGGAATTTCCTGCAAGAAGTTCAGTGGGAAAGAGAATTTGTTGGAAAATCAGTAAACGAGATGATGGACAATGTGACTACAACATGCAAAGAGGCAGAGAGAGGTTCGTTCCCAAGGGCAACTCAAATAATGGGAAAACCAGAACGAGCCCTTGGTTCACCAAAGGTGTAGACACAGAAAGTAAATGTGTTAGAGAATGGAAAAAATAGAGAAGACAAAGGACGCAGAAAATAAAGAGATTAGTCAAAGAAGCAATCTTGGAGAGAGTGACAGAGATGGCATTGGAAGGATGATAGACTACACAGGCCTGTTATAATTCGTGAAGGTAAAGGAGAAATTCATACCCAAAAACAGAAGAAACAGTGGCAAGTACAGATTTAGCTCATAGTTTACCCAGAGAAGAAGAAGAGTGGAGAAAGCTAAAAAGTACTAAAACTGCAAGAGTGGAGGAAGACAACAAATGTAGTTGCAACGTTTTGGCAAGGAGACAGAGCTAAACCACTGACTGAAATAAGCGACAAGTTCTGTAATGTAGTGTTGCAACACCTTGAAAAGAGTTCATAATCACACACAACTAGCACAGCTTCAGGGATCGTCAATCCTCTCCCACAGACCTATCCGAGTTCTACCACAAGTTAACAGAAGTGAAACAAGAGTGACAATGACAAGCGAATTTCACATTTTTGAATACCGATACAGGAGAACGGGATAAAAACTAAAGGAACAAGTACGAATAAGAGACAACCTACTACATTGGCTCAAGAGATAATGAAGAGAACACACTCGAAACGGGAGCATGTGATGAGTGGAATTTCGAGAGTTTTATCCCACGAATGGTATTTCACGAGAGGTATTACACGAGTGGTATTTCAAGAGTGGTATTAAACTTGTCACACTTTGATACTACTTCTTGAGGTGACGAGCAAACCAGAGGAGATAGAACTAGAGGCATCCAAGAACCTCGGGTAAGCATTGCAACAAACATATCCCAGCAAACATGCATCAAGAGAATAATTGCCTCAGCAAACCCAGGTCTAGTAAATCTAAAATTACGAGAAAAATCAGGACAGGTGGCATAGATGAAGGGAAATAATGAACGGAAATTATAATCTTCAGGAGTAACTATTGCAGAGGTAAGAAACCTTTCTCAAGCACAGAACCCCCAGCACAACAAAGAACACAAAGCACCACAGAGAACACCCAGCACCACAAAGAACACCCAGCACACACAAAGAACACCCAGCACCACAAAGAACACCCAGCACCAAAAAGAACACCCAGCACGCACAAAGAATAACCCAGCACCACAAAGAGCACCCAGCACCACAAAGAAAGCCAAGCACCACAAAGAACACCAGCACCACAAAGAACACCCAGCACCACAAAGAACACCCAGCACCACAAGAAACACCAAGCACCACAAAGAACACCCAGCACCACAAAGAACACCCAGCACCACAAAGAACACCCAGCACCACAAACAACACCCAGCACCACAAAGAACACACAGAACCGCAAAGAACACCCAGCACCACAAAGAGCACCCAGCACACACAAAGAAACACCCAGCACCACAAAGAACACCCAGCACAACAAAGACCACCCAGCACACACAAAGAACACACAGCACAACAAAGAACACCAAGCACACACAAAGAACACCCAGCGCACACAAAGAACACCAGCACACACAAAGAACACCCAGATAACACAAAGAACACCCAGCACGCACAAAGAACACCAAACACCACAAAGAACACCCAGCACCACAAAGAACACCCAGCACCACAAAGAACACCCAGCACACACAAAGAACACCCAGCACCACAAAGAACACCCAGCACCACAAAGAACACCCAGCACACACAAAGAACACCCAGCACCAAAAACAACACCAGCTCCACAAAGAAACACCAGCACCACAGAGAACACATACCACCACAAAGAGCACCCAGCACCACAAAGAACACCCAGTACCACAAAGAACACCCAGCACCACAAAGAACACCCAGCTCCACAAAGAACACCCAGCACCAGAGAGAACACCCTGCACCACAAAGAACACCCAGCACCATAAAGAAACACCCAGCACCACAAAGAACACCCAGCACCACAAAGAACACCCTGCACCACAAAGAACACCCAGCACAACAAAGAAACACCCAGCACACACAAAGAACACCAGCACACACAAAGAACACCAAGAACCACAAAGAACACCCAGCACCACAAAGAACACCCAGCCAACAAAGAACACCAAGCACCACAAAGAACACCCAGCACCACAAAGAACACCCAGCACCACAAGAAAGCCAAGCACCACAACGAACACCCAGCACACACAAGAACACCCAGCACACAAAAGAACACCAGCACACACAAAGAACACCCAGCACCACAAAGAACACCCAGCACCACAAAGAAAGCCAAGCACCACAAAGAACACCCAGCACAACAAAGAACACCAAGCACCACAAAGAACACCCAGCACAACAAAGAACACCAAGCACCACAAAGAACACCCAGCACCACAAAGAAAGCCAAGCACCACAAAGAACACCCAGCACCACAAAGGAAGCCAAGCAGCACAAAGAAACACCCAGCACCACAAGAAACACCAAGCACACAAGAACACCAAGCCCACAAAGAACACCCAGCACCACAAAGAACACAGCACCACAAAGAACACCAAGCACCATAAAGAACACCCAGCACCACAAAGAAACAAAGCACCACAAAGAACACCCAGCACCACAAAGAACACTCGGCACACACAAAGAACATCCAGCACAACAAAGAACACCCAGCATCACAAAGAACACCAGCACACACAAAGAACACCCAGCACCACAAAGAATAACCAGCACCACAAAGAACACCCAGCACCACAAAGAACACCCAGCACCACAAAGAACACCCAGCACCACAAAGAACACCTAGCACACACAAAGAACACCCAACACCACAAAGAACACCCAGCACCACAAAGAACACCCAGCACCACAAAAGAACAACCGGCACCACAAAGAGCACCCAACACCACAAAGAACACCCAGCACCACAAAGAACACCAAGCAACACAAAGAACTCCCAGCACCACAAAGAACACCCAGCACCATAAAGAACACCTAGCACCACAAAGAACACTCAGCACCACAAAGAACACCAAGCAACACAAAGAACTCCCAGCACTACAAAGAACACCCAGCACCATAAAGAACACCCAGCACCACAAAGAACACCCAGCACCACAAAGAACACCCAGCGCCACAAAGAACACCAGCACCACAAAGAACACCAAGCACAATAAAGAACACGAGCACCACAAAGAACACCAAGCACCAAAAAGAACACCCAGCACCACAAAGAACACCAAGCACCACAAAGAACACCAAGCGCCATCAAGAACACCCAGCATCACAAAGAACACCCAGCACCACAAAGAACTCCTAGCTCCAAAAAGAACACTAAGCACCACAAAGAACACCCAGCACCACAAAAAATACCCAGCACCACAAAGAACACCCAGCACACGCAAAGAACACCCAGCACACACACAAAGAACAACCAGCACCACAAAGAACACAAAGCACCACAAAGAACACCCAGCACCACAAAAAACACCCAGCACCACAAAGAACACCCAGCTCACACACAAAGAACACCCAGCACCATAAAGAACACACAGCATGCACAAAGAACACCCAGCACACACAAAGAACACCCAGCACACGCAAAGAACACCCAGCTCCACAAAGGACACCCAGCACTACAAGGAACACCCAGCAAAACAAGAGAACACCCAGCACCACAAAGAACACCCAGCACACACAAAGAACAGACAGCACACACAAAGAACACTCAGCACCAAAAAGAACACCTAGCACAACAAAGAACACCCAGCACACACACAAAGAACACCCAGCACCACAAAGAACACCCAGCAACACACAAAGAACACCCAGCACACACAAAGAACACCCAGCACACACAAAGAACACCCAGCACACGCAAAGAACACCCAGCACCATAAAGAACACCCAGCATACACAAAGAACACCCAGCACACGCAAAGAACACCCAGCTCCACAAAGAACACCCAGCACTACAAGGAACACCCAGCAAAACAAAGAACACCCAGCACCACATAGAACACCTGGCACCACAAAAGAACACCCAGACACACAAAAACACCCAGCACACACAAAGAACACTCAGCACCGCAAAGAACACCAGCACACACAAAGAACACTCAGCACCAAAAAGAACACCCAGCACCACAAAGAACACCCAACGACACAAAGAACACAGAGCGCAACAAAGAACACCCAGCACACACAAAGAAACACCTAGCACGCACAAAGAACACCCAGCACATAAAAAGAACACCAAGTACATACAAGAGCACCCAGCACCACAAAGAACACCCAGCACCACAAAGAACACAAAGCACCACAAAGAACACCCAGCACCACAAAAAACACCCAGCATCACAAAGAACACCCAGCTCACACACAAAGAACACCCAGCACCATAAAGAACACACAGCATGCACAAAAGAACACCCAGCACACACAAAGAACACCCAGCACACGCAAAGAAACACCCAGCTCCACAAAGGACACCCAGCACTACAAGGAACACACCAGCAAAACAAAGAACACCCAGCACCACAAAGAACACCCAGCACACACAAAGAACACCCAGCACACACAAAGAACACTCAGCACCGCAAAGAACACCCAGCACACACAAAGAACACTCAGCACCAAAAAGAACACCTAGCACAACAAAGAACACCAGCACACACACAAAGAACACCCAGCACCACAAAGAACACCAAGCACACACAAAGAACACCCAGCACACACAAAGAACACCCAGCACACACAAAGAACACCCAGCACACGCAAAGAACACCCAGCACCATAAAGAACACCCAGCATACACAAAGAACACCCAGCACACGCAAAGAACACCCAGCTCCACAAAGAACACCCAGCACTACAAGGAACACCCAGCAAAACAAAGAACACCCAGCACCACATAGAACACCCGGCACCACAAAGAACACCCAGCCACACACAAGAACACCCAGCACACACAAAGAACACTCAGCACCGCAAAGAACACCCAGCACACACAAAGAACACCTAGCACGCACAAAGAACACCCAGCACATGAAAAGAACACCAAGTACATACAAAGAGCACCCAGCACCACAAAGAACACCCAGCACACACAAAGAATACCCAGCACCACAAAGAACACCCAGCACCATAAAGAACACCCAGCACCACAAAGAACACCCAGCACCACAAACAACACCAGCACACAAAAGAATACACAGCACCAAAAAGAAAACCCAGCACCACAAACACACACCCAGCACACACAAAGATCACCCAGCACCACAAAGAACATCCAGCACCACAAAGAACACCCAGCACACACAAAGAACATCAAGCACCACAAGAACACCCAAGACACACAAAGAACACCCAGCACAACAAAGAGCACCCAGCACACACAAGAGCACCCAGCACACACAAAGAAACACACATTTCCACAAAGAACACCAAACACACACAAAGAACACCCAGCACACACAAAGAATACCCAGCAACACACAAAGAACGCCAAGCACCACAAAGAACAGCGAGCACCACAAAGAACACCCAGCACACACAAAGAACACCCAGCACGCACAAAGAACACAAAGCACCACAAAGAACACCAGCACCACAAAGAACACCCAGCACACACAAAGAACACCCAGCACCACAAAAAACACCCAGCACTACAAAGAACACCCAGCACAACAAAGAACACCCAGCACTACAAGAACACCCAGCACAACAAAGAACACCCAGCACTACAAAGAACACCCAGCACACACAAAGAACACCAAGCACCACAAAAAACACGCAGCACTACAAAGAACACCCAGCACACACAAAGACACCCAGCATCACAAAAAACAACCCAGCACTACAAAGAACACCCAGCACTATAAAGAACACCCAGCACTACAAAGAACACCCAGCACTACAAAGAACACCCGCACGCACAAAGAACACAAAGCACCACAAAGAACACCCAGCACACACAAAGAACACCCAGCATCACAAAAACACCCAGCACAACAAAGAACACCCAGCACCACAAAGAACACAAAGCGACACAAAGAACACCCAGCACCACAAAGAACACCTAGCACGCACAAAGAACACCAAGCACACACAAAGAACACCAAGCACCACAAAGAACACCCAGCACCTTAAAGAACACCCAGCACCACAAAGAGCACCCAGCACACACAAAGAACACAAGCACCACAAAGAACACCCAGCACCACAAGAAACACCCAGCACCACAAAGAACACCCAGCACCACAAAGAACACCTAGCACACACAAAAAAACACCCAGCACCACAAAGAACACCTAGCACACACAAAGAACACCAAACACCACAAAGAACACCCAGCACCACAAAGAATACCAGCACCACAAAGAACACCAAGCAACACAAAGAACTCCCAGCACCACAAAGAACACCCATCACCAAAAAGAACACCCAGCACCACAAAGAACACCCAGCACCACAAAGAACACCCAGCGCCCACAAAGAACACCCAGCACCACAAAGAACACCAAGCACCATAAAGAACACCGAGCACCACAAAGAACACCAAGCACCACAAAGAACACCCAGCACCACAAAGAACACCAAGCACCACAAAGAACACCAAGCGCCATCAAGAACACCCAGCATCACAAAGAACACCCAGCACCACAAAGAAACACCTAGCTCCAAAAAGAACACTAAGCACCACAAAGAACACCCAGCACCACAAAAAAATACCCAGCACCACAAAGAACACCAGCTCACGCAAAGAACACCCAGCACACACACAAAGAACAACCAGCACCACAAAGAACACAAAGCACCACAAAGAACACCCAGCACCACAAAAAAACACCCAGCACCACAAAGAACACCCAGCTCACACACAAAGAACACCAGCACCATAAAGAACACACAGCATGCACAAAGAACACCCAGCACACACAAAGAACACCCAGCACACGCAAAGAACACCAGCTCCACAAAGGACACCCAGCACTACAAGGAACACCCAGCAAAACAAAGAACACCCAGCACCACAAAGAACACCCAGCACACACAAAGAACACCCAGCACACACAAAGAACACTCAGCAAAGCAAAGAACACCCAGCACACACAAAGAACACTCAGCACCAAAAAAACACCTAGCACAACAAAGAACACCCAGCACAACAAAAAAACACCCAGCACCACAAAGAACACCCAGCACACACACAAAGAACACCCGCACCACAAAGTACAACCCAGCACCACAAAGAACACCCAGCACACACACAAAGAACACCCAGCACCACAAAGAACACCAGCACACACAAAGAACACCCAGCACACACAAAGAACACCCAGCACACACAAAGAACACCCAGCACACGCAAAGAACACCCAGCACCACAAAGAACACCCAGCATACACAAAGAACACCCAGCACACGCAAAGAACACCCAGCTCCACAAAGAACACCCAGCACTACAAGGAACACCCAGAAAAACAAAGAACACCCAGCACCACAAAGAACACCCAGCACCACAAAGAACACCCAGCACACACAAGAACACCCAGCACACACAAAGAACACTCAGCACCGCAAAGAACACCCAGCACACATAAAGAACACTCAGCACCAAAAAGAACACCAGCACCACAAAGAACACCCAACGACACAAAGAACACAGAGCGCAACAAAGAACACCCAGCACACACAAAGAACACCTAGCACGCACAAAGAACACCAGCACATAAAAAGAACACCAAGTACATACAAAGAGCACCCAGCACCACAAAGAATACCCAGCACACACAAAGAATACCCAGCACAACAAAGAACACCCAGCACCATAAAGAACACCCAGCACCACAAAGAACACCCAGCACCACAAACAACACCCAGCACACACAAAGAATACCCAGCACCAAATGAACACCCAGCACCACAAACAACACCCAGCACACACAAAGATCACCCAGCACCACACAAAGAACAACCAGCCCCACAAAGAACACCCAGCACACACAAAGAACATCAAGCACCACAAAGAACACCCAGCACACACAAAGAACATAAAGCACCACAAAGAACACCCAAGACACACAAAGAACACCCAGCACAACAAAGAACACCCAGCACCACAAAGAACACCCAGCACCACAAAGAGCACCCAGAACCACAAAGAGCACCAGCACACACAAAGAACACACATTTCCACAAAGAACACAAACACACACAAAGAACACCCAGCACACACAAAGAATACCCAGCACACACAAAGAACGCCAAGCACCACAAAGAACAGCGAGCACTACAAAGAACACCCAGCACACACAAAGAACACCCAGATAAGACAAAGAACACCCAGCACGCACAAAGAACACCCAGCACCACAAAGAACACCCAGCACACACAAAGAACACCCAGCACCACGAAAAACACCCAGCACCACAAAGAACACACCAGCACCACAAAGAACACCCAGCACTACAAAGAACACCCAGCACGACAAAGAACACCCAGCACTACAAAGAACACCCAGCACAACAAAGAACACCCAGCACTACAAAGAACACCCAGCACACACAAAGAACACCAAGCACCACAAAAAACACCCAGCACTACAAAGAACACCCAGCACACACAAAGAACACCCAGCATCACAAAAAACAACACAGCACTACAAAGAACAGCCAGCACTGCAAAGAACACACAGCACTACAAAGAACACCCAGCACTACAAAGAACACCCAGCACGCACAAAGAACACAAAGCACCACAAAGAACACCCAGCACACACAAAGAACACCCAGCATCAACAAAAAACACCCAGCACCACAAAGAACACAAAGCGACACAAAGAACACCCAGCACTACAAAAAAACACCCAGCACAACAAAGAACACCAGCACCACAAAGAACACAAAGCGACACAAAGAACACCCAGCACCACAAAGAACACCTAGTACGCACAAAGAACACCAAGAACACACAAAGAACACCAGCACCACAAAGAACACCCAGCACCTTAAAGAACACCCAGCACCACAAAGAGCACCCAGCACACACAAAGAACACCAAGCACACACAAAGAACACCCAGCACCACAAAGAACACCCAGCACCTTAAGAACACCCAGCACCACAAGAGCACCCAGCACACACAAAGAACACCCAGCACCACAAGAAACACCCAGCACACAAAGAACACCAGCACCACAAAGAACACCTAGCACACAAAAAACACCCAGCACCACAAAGAACACCTAGCCACACACAAAGAACACCAAACACCACAAAGAACACCCAGCACCACAAAGAATACCCAGCACCACAAAGAACACCCAGCACCACAAAGAACACCCAGCACCACAAAGAACGCCCAGCACCACAAAAACACCCAGCACACACAAAGAACACCCAACACCACAAACAACACCCAGCACCACGAAGAACACCCAGCACCACAAAGAACGCCCAGCACCACAAAGAAACACCCAGCACCACAAAGAACGCCCAGCACCACAAAGAACACCCAGCACCACAAAGAACACAAGCACCACAAAGAACACCCAGCACCAAAAAGAACACCAAGCACCATAAAGAACACCCAGCACCACAAAGAACACCAAGCACCACAAAGAACACCCAGCACCACAAAGAACAAAAACACCACAAGGAACACCAAGCGCCATAAAGAACACCCAGCATCACAAAGAACACCCAGCACCACAAAGAACACCCAGCATCACAAAGAACACCAAGCACCATAAAGAACACCCAGCATCACAAAGAACACCAGCACCATAAAGAACACCCAGCATCAAAAAGAACACCTAGCACCACAAAGAACACCCAGCACCAAAAAAGAACACTAAGCACCACAAAGAACACCCAGCACCACAAAAAAATACCCAACACCACAAAGAACACCCAGCACACGCAAAGAACACCCAGCACACACACAAATAACAACCAGCACCACAAAGAACACAAAGCGCACAAAAGAACACCCAGCACCACACAAAAACACCAGCACCACAAAGAAACACCCAGCAACACCACACAAGAACAACCCAGCACCATAAAGAACACCAGCAACACAAAGAACACCTAGCACACTACAAAGAACACCCAGCACACGCCGAAGAACACCCAGCTCCACAAGAGAACACCAGCACTACAAGGAACACTAAGCAAAACAAAGAACACCCAGCACCACAAAGAACACCCAGCACACACAAAGAAACACCCAGCACACACAAAGAACACTCAGCACCGCAAAGAACACCCAGCACACACAAAGAACACTCAGTACCAAAAAGAACACCTAGCACCACAAAGAACACCCAGCGACACAAAGAACACAGAGCGCAACAAAGAACACCCAGCACCAAAAACAAAAACAACCAGCTCACACAAAGAACACCCAGCACCACAAGAACACCCAGCACCATAAGAAACACCCAGCACCACAAAGAACAACCTGCACCACAAAAACACCAGCACCACAAAGAAACCCAAGAACACCACAAAGAACACAAAACACCAAAAAGAAACCCAACCACACACAAAGGCACACAGCACCTCAAAGAACACACAGCACCAAAAGAACACCCAGCACCACAAAGAACACCCAGAACACACAAGAACACAAAGCACCACAAAGAACACCAAACAACAAAAAGGCCACACAGCACCACAAAGAACATCCGAACCACAATAGAACTCCAACACCTCAAGAACACACAGCACAACAAAGAACACCCAGCACCACAAAGAACACAAAGCACCACAAAGAACACCCAGCACCACAAAGAACACCCAGCACCACAAAAACACCCAGCACCACAAAGAACAACCAGCACCATAAAGAACACCCAGCATACACAAAGAACATCCAGCACACGCAAAGAACACCAGCTCCACGAAGAACACCAAGCACCAAAAAGAACATCCAGCACGCACAAAGAATACCCAAAACCCACAAAGAACACCCAGCACACGCAAAGAACACCCAACACACACAAAGAACAACCAGCACCACAAAGAACACAAAGCACCACAAAGAGCACCCAGCACCACAAAGAACACCAGCACACAAAAACAGAGAACACCCAGCACCATAAAGAACACCCAGCATACACAAGAACACCCAGACACACAAAGAACACCCAGCACACGCAAAGAACACCCAGCACCACAAAGACCACCAGCACCACAAAGAACACAAGCACCACAAGAAACACCAAGCACCACAAAGAACACCCAACACCACAAAGAACACCAAGCGTCACAAAGAACACACAGCACCACAAAGAACACCAAGCACCACAAAAACACCCAGCACCACAAAGAACACCCAGCACCACAAAGAACACAAAGCACCACACAAAGAACACCAAGCACCACAAAGAACACCCAGCACCACAAAGAACAACCGGCACCACAAAGAGCACCCAGCACCCAAAAAACACCAAGCACCACAAAGAACACCCAGCACCACAAAGAACACCTACACTCACAAAGACACCCAACACCACAAAGAACACCCAGCAACAAAGAACACCCACACCACAAAGAACCCCAGCACCACAAAGAACAACCGGCACCACGAACACCACACAAAGAACACAAAGCACACAAAGAACACCCAGCACAAAAAAAACCCACAAAAGAACACTCAGCACACCAAAGAACACCCAGCAACCACAAGACGACACACAAAAGAACACCAAGCACCAAAAGAACACCCAGCACCACAAAGAACACCCAGCACCACAAGACCCCAGAACAAAGAACACCCCAGCACACACAAAGAAAACACACCAGCACACACAAAGAACACCAGCACACACAAAGAACACCCAGCACCAAAAGAACACCCAGCACCACAAAGAACACCCAGCACCACAAAGAACACCAGCACACACAAAGAACACCAGCACAACAAAGAACACCCAGCACCACAAAAAACACCCAGCACCACAAAGAACACCCAGCACCACAAAGAACACACCAAGCACCACAAAGAACACCCAGCACCACAAAGAACACCAGCACCACAAAGAACACCCAGCACATACAAAGAACACCCAGCACCACAAAGAACACCAGCACCACAAAGAAACACCCAGCACCACAAAGAACACCCAGCACCACAAAGAACACCCAGCACCACAAGAACACACAGCACCACAAAGAACACCCAGCACACACAAAGAACACCAGCACCACAAAGAACACCCAGCACCACAAAGAACACCCAGCACCACAAAGACACCCGCACCACAAAGAACACCCAGCACCACAAAGAACACCCACACAAGAACACCCAACACCAAAGAACACACAGCACCACAAAGAACACCCAGCAAAAACACAAGAACATCCAGCACCACAAAGAACACCCAGCACCACAAAGAACACCAGCACCACAAAGAACACCCTAGCACCACAAAGAACACCCAGCACCCACAAAGAACACCAGCACACACAAAGAACACCCAGCACCACAAAGAACACCCACACACACAAAGAACACCACAAAGACACCCAGCACAAAGAACACCAGCACCACAAAGAACACCCAGCACCACACAAGAACACCCACCACACCACAAAGAACACCCAGCACCACAAAGAACACAGCCAAAGAACACAAGCACACAATGAACACCCTAGCACAAGACCCGCACACAAAGAACACCAGCACCACAAGAAGAACACCCCAGCACCACAAGAACACCCAGCACCACAAGAACAACACACCACAAAGAACCAGCACATCAAAAGAACACCCAGCACAAAAAAGAACACCCAGCAACACACAAAGAACACCAAGCACCACAAAGAACACCCAGCACCACAAAAAAACCAGCACGACAAAGAACATCAGCACCACAATGAACACCCAGCTCCACCAAAGAACACCCTGCATCACAAAGACACCAGACCACAAGGAACACCCAGCACACAAAGAACACCCAGCCACCAAAAGAACACCAGACCACAAAGAACACCAGACCAAAAGAACACCCAGCACCAAAAGAACACCAGCACACACAAAAAAAACCACTCAGCAACAAAAAGAACACCCAGCACCACAAAGAACACCCTGTGCAACAAAAAACACCCAGCACAACAAAGAACACCTAGCACGCACAAAGAACACCCTGCGCATTAAAGAACACCCAGCACACACAAAGAACACCTAGCACGACAAAGAACACCCAGCACCACAAACAACACCCAGCACACACAAAGAACACCCAGCACCACAAAGAACACCCAGCACCATAAAGAACACCCAGCACCACAAAGAATAACCAGCACCACAAAGAATAACCAGCACCACAAGCAACACCCAGCACCACAAACAACACCCCAGCACCACAAAGAACACCACACACACGAAGAAACACCCAGCACCATAAAGAACACCCAGCACCACAAAGAATAACCAGCACCACAAAGAATAACCAGCACCACAAAGAACACCCAGCACCACAAAGAACACCCAGCACCACAAAGAACAACACAGCACCACAAAGAACACCCAACACCACAAAGAATACCAGCACCACAAAGAATAACCAGCACCACAAAGAACACCCAGCACACAAAGAATAACCAGCACCACAAAGAATAACCAGCACCACAAAGAACACCCAGCACCACAAAGAACACCCAGCACCACAAGAACACCCAGCACACACAAAGAACACCCAGCAACCACAAAGAACACCCAGCACCACAAAGAATAACCAGCACCACAAAGAATAACCAGCACCACAAAGAACACCCAGCATCACAAAGAAACACCCAGCACCACAAAGAACACCCAGCACACACAAAGAACACCCAGCACCACAAAGAACACCCAGCACCACAAAGAGCACCAAGCACCACAAAGAACACCCAACACAACACAAGACCACCCAGCACACACAGAGAACACCCAGCACACACAAAGAACACCCAACACCACAAAGAACACCCAGCACCATAAAGAACAACCAGCATCACAAAGAACACCCAGCACCACAAAGAACACCCAGCACCACAAAGAACACCCAACACACACAAAGACCACCCAGCACACACAAGAAACCCAACACCACAAAGAACACCCAACACCACAAAGAACACCCAGCACCACAAAGAACACCCACACCACAAAGAACACCCACACCACAAAGAACACACAGCACCACAAAGAACACCCAGCACCACAAAGAACACACAGCACACAAGAACACCCAGCACCACAAGGAACACACAGCACCACAAAGAGCACCCAGCACCACAAAGAAAACACCAGCACCACAAAGAACACACAGCACCACAAAGAACACCCAGCACCACAAAGAACACCCAGCACACACAAAGAACATCCAGCACACACAAAGAACACACCCAGCACCACAAGAACACCCAGCACCACAAAGAACACCCTGCACCGAAAGAACACCCAGCACCACAGAGAACACCCAGCACCACATAGAACACCCAGCACCACAAAGAACACCCACCACACACAAAGAACACACCAGCACACACAAAGAACACCAAGCACCACAAAGAACACACAGCACACACATAGAACACCCAGCACCACAAAGAAACCCCAGCACCACAAAGAACACCCAGCACCACAAAGAACACCTAGCACACACAAAGAACACCCAGCACCACAAAGAACACCCAGCACCACAGAGAACACACAGCACCACAAAGAACACCCAGCACACATCAAAGAACACCCAGCACAAAAAAGAACACCCAGCACACACAAAGAACACCAAGCACCACAAAGAACACCCAGCACCACAAAAAAACCAGCACGACAAAGAACATCAAGCACCACAATGAACACCCAGCTCTACAAAGAACACCCTGCATCACAAAGAACACCAAGCACCACAAGGAACACCCAGCACCACAAAGAACACCCAGCACCACAAAGAACACCAAGGACCACAAAGAACACCCAGCACCCACAAAGAACAGCCAGCACACACAAAGAACACTCACAACAAAAAGAACACCCAGCACCACAAAGAACACCCAGTGCAACAAAAAAACACCCAGCACAACAAAGAACACCTAGCACGCACAAAGAACACCCTGCGCATTAAAGAACACCCAGCACACACAAAGAACACCTAGCACCACAAAGAACAACCCAGCACCACAAACAACACCCAGCACACACAAAGAAACACCCAGCACCACAAAGACACCCAGCACCATAAAGAACACCCAGCACCACAAAGAATAACCAGCACCACAAAGAATAACCAGCACCACAAGCAACACCCAGCACCACAAACAACACCCAGCACCACAAAGAACACCCAGCACCACGAAGAACACCCAGCACCATACAGAACACCCAGCACCACAAAGAATAACCAGCACCACAAAGAATAACCAGCACCACAAAGAACACCCAGCACCACAAAGAACACCCAGCACCACAAAGAATAACCAGCACCACAAAGAACACCCAGCACCACAAAGAACACCCAGCAACCACAAAGAACACCCAACACCACAAAGAATAACCAGCAACCACAAAGAATAACCAGCACCACAAAGAAACACCCAGCACCACAAAGAATAACCAGCACCACAAAGAATAACCAGCACCACAAAGAACACCCAGCACCACAAAGAACACCCAGCACCACAAAGAACACCCAGCACACACAAAGAACACCCAGCACCACAAAGAACACCCAGCACCACAAAGAATAACCAGCACCACAAAGAATAACCAGCACCACAAAGAACACCCAGCACCACAAAGAACACCCAGCACCACAAAGAACACCAGCAACACAAAGAACACCCAGCACCACAAAGAACACCCAGCACCACAAAGAGCACCAAGCACCACAAAGAACACCCAACACACACAAAGACCACCCAGCACACACAGAGAACACCCAGCACACACAAAGAACACCCAACACCACAAAGAACACCCAGCACCATAAAGAACAACCAGCATCACAAAGAACACCCAGCACCACAAAGAACACCCAGCACCACAAAGAACACCCAACACACACAAAGACCACCCAGCCACACAAAGAACACCCAACACCACAAAGAACACCCAACACCACAAAGAACACCCAGCACCACAAAGAACACCCAGCACCACAAAGAACACCCAGCACTAAAAAAAACACCCAGTACCACAAAGAACACCCAGCACCACAAAAACACCCAGCACACACAAAGAACACACAGCACAACAAAGAACACCAAGCACACACAAAGAACACCCAGCACACACAAAGAACACCCATCACACACAAACAACACCTAGATAACACAAAGAACACCCAGCACGCACAAAGAACACCAAGCACCACAAACAACACACAGCACCACAAAGAACACCCAGCACCACAAAGAACACCCAGCACACACAAAGAACATCCAGCACACACAAAGAACACCCAGCACCACAAAGAACACCCAGCACCACAGAGAACACCCAGCACCACAAAGAACACCCAGCACCACAAAGAACACCCACCACACACAAAGAACACCCAGCACACACAAAGAACACCAAGCACCACAAAGAACACCCAGCACACACATAGAACACCCAGCACCACAAAGAACACCCAGCACCACAAAGAACACCCAGCACCACAAAGAACACCTAGCACACACAAAGAACACCAGCACCACAAAGAACACCCAGCACCACAGAGAACACACAGCACCACAAAGAACACCCAGCACATCAAAGAACACCCAGCACAAAAAAGAACACCCAGCACACACAAAGAACACCAAGCACCACAAAGAACACCCAGCACCACAAAAAAAAACCAGCACGACAAAGAACATCAAGCACCACAATGAACACCCAGCTCTACAAAGAACACACCTGCCTCACAAAGAACACCAAGCACCACAAGGAACACCCAGCACCACAAAGAACACCCAGCACCAAAGAACACCAAGGACAACAAAGAACACCCAGCACCACAAAGAACAGCCAGCACACACAAAGAACACTCAGCAACAAAAAGAACACCCAGCCCACAAAGAACACCCAGTGCAACAAAAAACACCCAGCACAACAAAGAACACCTAGCACGCACAAAGAACACCCAGCACCACAAAGAACACCCAGCACACACATAGAACACCCAGCACCACAAAGAACACCCAGCAAAACAAAGAACACCCAGCACCACAAAGAACACCTAGCACACACCAAAGAACACCCAGCACCACAAAGAACACCCAGCACCACAGAGAACACACAGCACCACAAAGAACACCCAGCACATCAAAGAACACCCAGCACAAAAAAGAAACACCCAGCACACACAAATGAACACCAAGCACCACAAAGAACACCCAGCACCACAAAAAAACCAGCACGACAAAGAACATCAAGCACCACAATGAACACCCAGCTCTACAAAGAACACCCTGCATCACAAAGAACACCAAGCACCACAAGAACACCCAGCACCACAAAGAACACCCAGCACCACAAAGAACAACCAAGGACCACAAAGAACACCCAGCACCACAAAGAACAGCCAGCACACACAAAGAACACTCAGCAACAAAAAGAACACCCCAGCACCACAAAGAACACACCAGTGCAACAAAAAACACCCAGCACAACAAAGAACACCTAGCACGCACAAAAGAACACCCTGCGCATTAAAGAACACCCAGCACACACAAAGAACACCTACACCACAAAGAACACCCAGCACCACAAACAACACCCAGCACACACAAAGAACACCCAGCACCACAAAGAAACACCCAGCACCATAAAGAACACCCAGCACCACAAAGAATAACCAGCACCACAAAGAATAACCAGCACCACAGCAACACCCAGCACCACAAAGAACACCCAGCACCACAAAGAACACCCAGCACCACGAAGAACACCCAGCACCATAAAGAACACCCAGCACCACAAAGAATAACCAGCACCACAAAGGAATAACCAGCACCACAAAGAACACCCAGCACCACAAAGAACACCCAGCAACCACAAAGAATAACCAGCACCACAAAGAACACCCAGCACCACAAAGAACACCCAGCACCACAAAGAACACCCAGCACCACAAAGAATAACCAGCACCACAAAGAATAACCAGCACCACAAAGAACACCCAGCACCACAAAGAATAACCAGCACCACATAAGAATAACCAGCACCACAAAGAACACCCAGCACCACAAAGAACACCAGCACCACAAAGAACACCCAGCACACACAAAGAACACCCAGCACCACAAAGAACACCCAGCACCACAAAGAATAACCAGCACCACAAAGAATAACCACACCACAAAGAACACCCAGCACCACAAGGAACACCCAGCACCACAAAGAACACCCAGCACACACAAAAAACACCCAGCACCACAAAGAACACCCAGCACCACAAAGAGCACCAAGCACCACAAAGAACACCCAACACACACAAAGACCACCCAGCACACACAGAGAACACCCAGCACACACAAAGAACACCCAACACCACAAAGAACAACCCAGCACCATAAGAACAACCAGCATCACAAAGAACACCCAGCACCACAAAGAACACCCAGCACCACAAAGAACACCCAACACACACAAAGACCACCCAGCACACACAAAGAACACCCAACACCACAAAGAACACCCAACACCACAAAGAACACCCAGCACCACAAAGAACACCCAGCACCACAAAGAACACCCAGCACTCAAAAAACACCCAGTACCACAAAGAACACCCAGCACCACAAAGAACACCCAGCACACACAAAGAACACACAGCACAACAAAGAACACCAAGCACACACAAAGAACACCCAGCACACACAAAGAACACCCATCACACACAAAAACACCTAGATAACACAAAGAACACCCAGCACGCACAAAGAACACCAAGCACCACAAAGAACACCCAGCACCACAAAGAACACCAAGCACCACAAAGAACACCCAGCACACAAAGAACACCCAGCACCACAAAGAACACCCAGCACCACAAAGAACACCCAGCACACACAAAGAACACCCAGCACCAAAAACAACACCCAGCTCCACAAAGAACACCCAGCACCACAAAGAACACATAGCACCACAAAGAACACCCAGCACCACAAAGAACACCCAGTACCACAAAGAACCCCAGCACCACAAAGGACACCCAGCTCCACAAAGAACACCCAGCACCAGAGAGAACACCCTGCACCACAAAGAACACTCAGTACCACAAAGAACACCCAGCACACACAAAGAACATACCCAGCACACACAAAGAACACCAAGCACCACAAAGAACACCCAGCACACACAAAGAACACCCAGCACCACAAAGAACACCCAGCACCACAAGAGCACCCATCACCATAAAGAACACCTAGCACACACAAAGAACCACCCAGCACCACAAAGAACACCCAGTACACACAAAGAACACACAGCACCACAAAGAACACACAGCACCACAAAGAACACCCAGCACAACAAAGAACACCATGCACCACAAAGAACACCCTGCACCAAAAAGAACACCCAGCACACACAAAGAACACCCAGCACCACAAACAACACCAAGCACCACAAAGAACAACCAGCACCACAAAGAACGCCCTGCACGACAAAGAACATCAAGCACCACAATGAACACAGCACTACAAAGAACACCCTGCATCACAAAGAACACCAAGCACCACATAGAGCACCCTGCACCACAAAGAACCACCCAGCACAACAAAGAACACCAAGCACCACAAAGAACACCCAGCACCACACAGAACACCCAGCACCACAAAGAACACCCAGCACCACAAAGACACACCCAGCACCAGAAAGAACACCAAGCACCACAAAGAACACCCAGCACCACAAACAACTCCAAGCACCACAAAGAACACCCAGCACTACAAAGAACACCCTGTATCACAAAGAACACCAAGCACCACAAAGAACACCCAGCACCACAGAGAACACCCAGCACCATAAAGAACACCCAGGACCACAAAGAACACCCAGCACACACAAGGAACACCCAGCACCACAAAGAATACCCAGCACCACAAAGAACACCCAGCACTACAAAGAACACCCAGCACACACAAAGAACACCCAGCACCACAAAAACATCACCCAGCACCACAAAGAACACCCTGCACCATAAAGAACACCCAGCTCCACAAAGAACACCCAGCACACAAAAAGAACACCCAGCACCACAAAGAACAACCAGCACACACAAAGAACACCCAGCACCACAAAGAACACTCAGCACACACAAAGAACACTCAGCTCCACAAAGAACACCCAGCACACACAAAGAACACCCAGCACCAAAAGAACACCCAGCACACAAAAAGAACACCCAGCACACAAAAAGAACACCCAGCACACACAAACAACACCCAGCACCACAAAGAACACCCAGCACCACAAAGAACACCAAGAACACACAAAGAACACCCAGCACACAAAGAGAACACCAAGCACACTCAAACAACACCAGCACTCACAAAGAACACCAAGCACCACAAAGAACACCCAGCACACACAAAGAACACCCAGCACCACAAAGTACACCCAGCACCACAAAGAACACCCAGCACACATAAAGAACACCCAGCACCACAAAGAACACCTAGCACCACAAAGAACACCCAGCACCACAAAGAACACCCAGCACCACAAAGAACACCTAGCACCACAAAGAACAGCCAGCACCACAAAGAACATTCAACCCTACAAAGAACACCTAGCACCACAAAGAACAGCCAGCACCACAAAGAACACCCAGCACCACAAAGAACATCCAACACCACAAAGAACACCTTGCACCACAAAGAACACCCAGCACCACAAAGAACACCTAGCACCACAAAGAACACCCATGCACCACAAAGAACACCCAGCACACACAAAGAACACCCAGCACCACAAAGAACACCTAGCACCACAAAGAACAGCCAGCACCACAAAGAACACCCAGCACCACAAAGAACACCCAGCACACAAAGAACACCCAGCACACGCAAAGAACACCCAGCACCACAAAGAACACCTAGCCCCACAAAGAACAGCCAGCACCACAAAGAACACCCAGCACCACAAAGAACACCTAGCACCACAAAGAACAGCCAAAACCACAAAGAACACCTAGCACCCCCAAAGAACACCCACCCCACAAAAAACCCCCCAAAGCACCACAAGGAACCCCAGCAAAACAGAAAAACCCCCTAGCACCCCAAAGAACAAAAAAGCACCACAAAGAACACACGCACCAAAAAAAAACATCCACCCCACAAAAAACCCACCCACACCAAAAAAGAACACCCTGCACCTCAAAGAAAAACCCAGCACCACAAAAACCCAACCCAACACCTCAAAAAAACACCCCCCCCCACAAAGAACACCCAGCACCCAAAAAAACACCCCACCTCAAAGGTTTTGCTTTTCTTACTGTTAAAACCGGGGTTTTTATTTGCCGAAAAAGGAGGGGTAGGTACAATATAGGGCCGTGGACTAAAAGGGTTTTTAATGGGGTGGGATTTAGTAAACAAACGGGCAGGGGTGGGGAAGTGACCGAAAAGCCATCCGGGGAGGGGGGAAACTTGGAAGGGCAATTCGGTCCAGGGGGGGATTGAAGAGGGGGGGACTGGTGTCCCACCGACCTAGGTGGGCCCTACAAGGGCAGCACTGTTTTCCGCAAAATATAACTATCAGAGCAGACGGCTAGGCTTGTGTCTCTCCCGTACAGTCTGTCAAAAATTTCCCGGGCCAGGGCACCTCGGGGTCGTCCCGCCCGAAAAATACTGGGGGCCCATAGGAATAAAGGAATTACACTAGCTCCCCCCGAGAGGGACGGGCTTTTCGCTCACTATTAAATAAAAAATGGAAAAAAAAAAAGCAACAGGCAAAAAAAAACTCTCCCATCCGGGGAAAAAGAAAACTGGTTTGCCCGCGCTTTTTCCCTCGAGTAGAGACCCGGGGAGACGTCAGAAACTGGAACAAAAAATCTTCAATATACGGGTTTGTCCGCAGGCTGAACATCATTTGACCCACCGTCAAATAACTTTGTTGCACGCTCAAAATCTGCAAACAATGACTGACAGAAAGCTTTTCCAAGGGTTTTTGACAGGAAAAACTCGGGGGGGGCCAAGAAATGCCCTGACCGTAATACATTTTTTTCCCTTTTATTAAAAAAAACACAGGTGCACAAAAATACAAAATTTACAAATACCCAAAGGGAAATTTCCCTTACACCTGGTCCCCTTTCAAAAAATTTTTCCCAAAATTTACGGGAATTTTTGCCCCACCCTGACTCAATTATCGACAAGCTAAACAATGAGGTGCATTTATACCCATTTCTGCAAGAAAACCCTTTAAAGCAAAACCTAGCGTAGGAGTGGGACAAGTCCGTTACGTAAATTTGCCCACAGAAATGAAACTTTTTGCCCCGGGGTTGCGGGGCCAAAAGAAAATGGAGCCAAGGGGGCCCGGGTTTTTTCCCGAACCAGCATTTATCGGGAGAAGGGGTAAGGGTTTGTCCCTAACTTTATTCGATCGGGGGGTTGGCAACGCACGCCCCCCCGCTCTACTTGGGCCTGCATATGGCCACAAATTTAGTGATAAAGGGGGGTTTTCCCTTTGTTTACCCTCCCGAAAAGCAACCCTCCCTCACCTAAAAACTTATTGCCACGGGCAGTCGTAGGACACGGAAAACCCCAAAAACAAATTTTGGGGAACAAGTTTTTGCTTTACCGGGGGGTCTGCACGGGGTTTTTGAAAAACATAACTTTGCAACCGGGTTTCCATTTGGGCTTTCCTTGGCGGGAAATTGCCTCTGACGTAAAACCTTTCTACATTAGCTTTTCAAAAGGGTTCTCTCAAACCCGCTGGAAGACAAGCTGCGTTGTCCCATTTTTTACTAAAACGGGGTATATAATTCGAAAGTAGGCCCAAGGTGGATAAACAAAAAATTTCATAGGTAAGCCTTGCCCATAGCCATACAAACCCAAAATGGGGTTTTCCCTAAACCGATCGAGCTTTTTGAGGGGAAAAATTTTTTTTTTAAAAATGTACACTAAAAACATCTGGGATAGCCTCATCCCATGTGGGAAACAATTTGGGGTTAAGGGTTACCTGAGCACCTCCAACTTTGCGATTTGTACTTCAGCAAGACCTTTACCCCGCAGGGGGGGTTTGGAACTACGGGCCCTTTGATGAATGTTAAACCCGGGCAAAATCCTGCTTTAATCCCAAAATTTATAAATTTAAACCCATTGTCGACAAAAGGGAAACACGGGGGCAAGAAAACCCGAAGAACAACATGCCAGGGAAAAGCACTAGCAAACCGTTTAAAGGGGGTTTTTAAATCGGGAAAGGGGGTTACAAATTCACTTTTACCGCTCAATTTTATCTACCATTAAACGGTCCCTTTTTTCCCCTTCCCCCGAGGTCGAAAAAGTTCGTCAACAGGTGACAAAGTTCCTCCCAGGCTCCTTTGTAAGGGGAAATATTTTTGAAGGGGGTTTAGGACCGAAATTGGTACCCTTGGCTTTTAAGAACAAAAACACTGGGGGTACTTTGTTTGGGCAAGGCCGATCCCCATCTTGGGCCCCAAAAAATATTTCATTCTTTCCTTTTTTGATACTGGGGTTTCCCCTTCCCCGGGGGCGTACACCGGGGGACATTTTTGGATCAACCTAAGATAGTTTGGTATCATGGACTCTGGTATCCCCATTGGGTTAAAACGGTTCCAAGGGGGGGGGGGGTTGGGGGGCTTGGGGGCAACAGGGGGGGGAACAACTCCTTGGGGGGGGGGAATTGGACCAAATTTAAATTTCCTTTCTTTTTGGGAACGGGAGACTTGACCTGAAGTATGGGGGCCTTTTGGGAGGGTAAGGAAACAAAGGACGGGAGACCCCACAGGGTCCGTCGGGGGTTTCTCCCGAGATCCTCAAAGAGAACAAGGGGCCGACACCCCACAAATGCTATTTTTCTCGACGGGGCCGTCAGCAAAACAACATTTTGTTTACCGGGACATAGAAATTTCGGGGGTTTTAGCCCATTAAACCCTGAGCGACCCCCGAGCGGGTTTTTTTCCCGAGGGGGTTTTATTTTGGCAAAAAGGGGAATGGGGAAAAGGGGGGTTTTGTATAAATTTGGGGGGGTTTTTTAAAGATAAAATATACCCCGAAAATAAACAGGGGGCCCATACAATGGCAAAAGCTTCTAGCCCTGCCCACTGAAAAATTTGGACTTCCGCTTTATAAAAAACAGGGCTACCATGGGCAATGGGCTTTTTGCTTCCCATTAAAATTCTTGTGACAAACTGCACCGTTTCCAAACCTTTGGGCGGCATCAGTCGTCAAGGTAAATTCCTTTTTAAACCCGGGAATCAAAGGGGTTTGGGCTGATGTTAACTTTTTTCTTAAGAATGAAAAAAACCTGTTCCGGAACCCCACGCCACCCCCAAAAGGGCATCCTTCTTGGAAAAGCTTTGTAAAGGGGGCCGCCATGGGGGGAAAACCTGCGAAAAAGGGTTGCGGTGGGAAAACCCCCGCCGGGCCTATAAAAAACCCGGACGGGAAATCCGCCGTCATGGGTCTGGGGTTTTTTCCTGCCCCGGCCAAATTTTTTAGCCTCGCCTTTTTTATGCCTTTCGGGTTTAAACTACTTTACCCAAAATTTTTTTTCCCTTTCCGGAAAAATTTCCCATTTGGGAGAGCTTTTTCCTAAATTTCCCTGATTTTACCTGTCCAACCCTGTCAAGTTTCTCAAAAAGGTGAGGGGACACTTCGAAGACTAAATAAATCCATAAAACCTTTAACGGCCACCTAGGGGGGTAGGGAAAAATTTGCGTCAAAAAAACGACAAAAACGTGATTGGCTTTTTGCCCCCAAGCCAAGGGCATCCTCCGGAACTGGTAATGCCCAAATTGGATAAGAAAACTGTCAACCTTTTACTCCTCATCGGGGGGGAATCTCCCAGAACCCTTGAAGAAAGATCAAGATTTAAAAGACCAAATTATCGCCGAATTTCTGAAACCCCGGGGTTTCGTTCAGAACGGGAAAGGGGAAAAAACGGTCGGGGGATGGAAAATCATTCATTTTCCCTTTTAAAACAAAAACCCAGGGCCCCCAGGTTCCGCCCTTTTTTTGGGAACCCGGGAAAAAGGGAGCATTCCACGGGAAGGGGACTCCCAAAAAACTCCATCAGGGGAGCATCCGTGTAATGAGTTTTTTGGGCGAAACCCCTTTGCGCATTTGGCAAGGGGCGTTTACGCAGGAAACAAAAAAGGGGGTTTAGAACCTTTGTCAATTTGGAATACGGGGGAGAGATCAGGGGGGTAAACCCCCAAATTTTGACTCCCCAAATCAGTGCAATTTCGAACGTGCCGTTTTAAAAGAAGTAGAATTTTGGCCCTTTTTTCGGGATAGTCTTGTAAAAGGGCTAGATCACTTCCTGCACTGGCCGGGTTTTTGGGAAGAGTCACAGCAGACCCCCGCCTGGGAGAACTGCCTCACAAGGAATTAAACGGGGGTTTTCCCACCCCCATTTCTCCCGGGGAAAGGGGAAACGAAAAGGGTTCAACAAGGGGGGTTTTATTTTTTCCCGCAGGGGAAATTCTCAAAAAAGAAATTTGACAACAAGGCTTGCAACTTACCACTTTTGCCCGGGTGTCAAGGAGGGTTAAAGGGGAGGGGCCCCCTTGATTTTCGGCATGAGCCCTTTGGTCAACCACAAAAGGTCTCCTTCAAAAGCTCTGCCCCACTACACCGTAACAGGAGTAAAGCGAGTTAGCTGAAAAAGGGAACTCAATTTAGAACAAGCAGAAACCCTTTGCTCCCCCTGATCCCAAGACACGAGTCAACAGTCGCCTGCCGACGGGATACTGGGGGCTTAACAATTGCTGGTCTCAAAAAAACAGCGTAAAGGGGTTAAGTAAAAGGTTAAGACTGGGGGTTCCCCAACGGGGTTTCCCGGGTAAACAGCGCTGATGGCCAGGGGGTGAGGGGCAACAAAGCTCTACAAACTGTCAACGGGAAACGAGAGCCCGGAACCCCGGGGAGAATGTCTAGAAAAAACCCACCAGGCCAACAAATTCGGGGCACTGTGCGTACTTTTAGACGGAGTACACGTAGTGGATCAAAACGCAGGGCCCCAGAAGGGCAATCCACTCCTTAAAATTCCGTTTTATCCCACTAAAAGCTGGATCTAAACGGATCCTAAATCTGTTTTGGTTTTGAACCCTATGAGCGGGCACCAGGGAAAACAATCCCAACCCACACTAAAAATTTTTGCGGGGGGGCTTGTGCCCCCGGACCACAAATTCTAGCGTTGGGGCAACCCGGCGAACCGTCATCGGTTTACCCTGAGACTCCTCTAAAAGGTCTGAATGGCAGATGGCTCTGTCAAAAAGGCCGCGGAAAAGGCCAATTCTGGGAAAAAAGGGTTTGGAGGGACAATTTTTAAACCCACCGAAACCCTTTTTTTCCCTGGGAAAAGCTGAAAAAAGGCTTATTGTGGACAGTGGGAACTCGATGAGGGGTTCCACAGGGTTGTCATACCGAACATAAGGGCATGACACCCGACAGACCCCCCGGAGTCACAGCTGCTCGAGGCCCCCAAAACTTTTTGACGGGGCTCGCCCTTTGGGGGTCCGGAAAGGGGGGCCCCCTCGAAAAACAACGTCAAGACACCGGATTCCTCACTGCGGCAACCCGTATCCCCGCCCAGGGCGGCAAAATGCATTGGGACGGGGAGGGAAAACAGCGATTTCCCGACAGGGTTCCCAAGGGTCTTTCCGGGTTTTTGCGGCGCGCCTTTTCCCCCGGGAAACAAGGGGAAAGGGGCTTTTTACAAAAGGCTTGGGGGCGCCGATTTGCTTGCCCCCAACTCAGCTGTCACATACTTCCCCAGCTTTTTTACACCGGGGGAGGAAAGACTGGAAAAAATTTGTGGAAAACACAGTTTCCCCCTCGCGAGACGGGGAAGGGGAAAAAACGGTGACGGTTACCTTGTTTTCTGACCCGTGGACTTTTACGGTTACTTTGCGGGATTTTAAAATTTTTGTAACCCAAAAGGGTTAGTCCCCCTCTTTTTGCCACAGTTAAAACAATCACAACAAACGCTTGGGGGGGGGGTTTTGGTTGGGGGTGGGTCTGCGGCGACGTTTCCCCCGGGCCCAAAGAAGTCGATGCCCTTGCTTTTTTGTATAAACCGACGTTTTTACTGGGTTTCGAAATTTTTTTTACTTGGGCGCGTTTATTTTGAACGGGGTTAAACCTTTGTAAACTGGCTGCCCTGCAGAAAGCAGCAAAAGTGATTTCCCGGGCTGCGACCGGGGGGTCACGGGGGACGGCGCTGAAAAAGGTTTTTAAAAGGGTTCATCCGAAAAACCCGGCAAACCTTGGCCCCCTTGCTCAAAAAAGGGGGCTTGAGCGGTCAAAGGCGCCCAAATATGCCCCCAGGCCCTCGAGCTGAGGGCCGAGTCCTAGCGAAAATCAATGGCAGCCCAGTTTTTTAGGGGGGAAAACCCCTTTCCCATGATGCCGACAGCCGCAGGGGGATGAATGTCTTTAATAGCAAAAAGGGCCAACCCCACCCCCCATTTAAGGGGATTTAAACGGCATCAGTAAACCCGTGCGGCTTGCTCAAAAGGGGCAAACGAAAACCCAAAGGTGCTTTCGTGCCGGATTAAAACCCTTCGGCCAAAAACGCTGAAACCAAATTTCCCAATGTAAGGGGCGTTGGCGACTACCCCCGAAAATAAGGGCCTAAATTCCTCCTTAAGTTAAACCCCAAGACTAAATCATACAGAGCGCTTTAGTTTCCACAAAGGCCCCAAACACCCCTGGGTAAATCCCTGCTGCCCACAAAAACGAATTTACTGGAAAATTCATTTTTTGGGCTATCAAAAAGACCTGAACAGCGCCTCGACGGGACTGCACCCAAATGGCCCAAACTATTTGCAACCGCCCGGAAAAAAGGGGCCAGTGGGGAAACGACGGCCGGCCCAAGGGGTTCGAGGCGTAAAGCCACAAGTTGACCAACTGCGCTGGGGTTTTTCAAAGGGCCCTGCCCCCTTGCTCACGCGGCTGGGCACCATTGTTTGGCCCCAGCAAATCGGGGGTAACGCTTTGGCCCAACTGCTTTCCCTTATCTTTAACGTAATTTGTTGAAATGCAATTGGGTTTTCAGGGAAAAATGGTAAACATCAGAGCAAGAAGGGAAACACGGCAAAAATTCAAAACAAGTCAAAGAAAAATTTCCCACCACAGTCCTTTGGGGTAAATTGCTTAGTGATAGAAATAATTTGAGCAAAACAAAAAAAAAGGGGGGAAATAGTAAATACACTCTAAACCCCAAAAATAAAAATTTTTAAATGCAATGAATGTACTACGGGGAAGTGCACAAAATAAGCAAGGGTTTTAGTCAAAAATTTTTCACCGGGAAATCTGGCAACAAAATTTATGAAAAGGATTTTGAACTTTTAAACACGGTAGAAAAAATTGCACAAAATTAAAAAAAAACCAGGTATTTACACAACCTAAACGTGTTTCAATCACATTTTAAAAAGATTGGGGGTGCAAACAGTTCAAATTAAAAATGAAAAAAAAAAAAGGGAAATTTCCCAACTAGCACAATGGAAGTTGGCACAAAAAGACCCCCAGAGAAATGGAATAGTGCCAAAAACCACAAAAAAAAAAATCCACTGACCAAATTTGCAATATTTGGGACACCCAAAAAAAAATTAATAAAAATGCCCAAAAATTTTTAAAAAACAAGAATATGGCAAAGGTTAACTGGTTTTTAGCAGGTGACCTGGCAAAAAGAAAAAAAAAAATTTGCAAAAATCCAAGGGCAAAAATTTAAATTTAAATTTTACAAGGGAAATTTTTGGGAATTAATGTTAAAAAAAAAAGCCGGTTTCCCCCCAAAAAAAACACTTTTAATGACTTGGTAATAAAATTTCAAAAAACAAACCCATAAAGGGAAATTCACGATAAAACATAAATAAAGTAAGCAAAAAAAATGGGGAACAGAAAAAAAAAATTTTAAAAAGGGTTTTGGGACAGATTTTAAAACTGCAGGTAAAATAACTAAAACTTTAAAAACTTTAAGGGTTACCCCTTATAAAAAAAAAAACTAACAAACAAAACAGTGCAGGGGGGTTTTAAAAATCTGTGGCTAACTTGCAGTTTCAACTAAAAAAAAATAACAGCACACAGGAAAATTTCTGAAAACGTGTGTGAAGTAAATTGTATAAATGGTTAAAACTGAACAATTTAAAAACAATAAAATGAGGTTCAAGAACAAAATAAAAAAAAATGGAAATTTTAAAATTTTAGGGGTGCAAAAAAAAATTCCCCAAAAATTTTAAACCCTTTTGTTTAAAAGGCAAAAAGGGCACTGATGAACAAATAACAATTTTTCTGAAGAAGGCTTTAGTAACTAACTGTATTTTGGGGCAGGACAGTTAAATAAATTTTACAAAAAATTAGGAAATGCAGTAAGTCACTGTTTACTTAAAATTTTTATTTTAGGTTTGGAAAAGGAAAGGCAGGGGCCGGGAACTTTCAGTGATGTTTTAGTGACACAAACAAAAGCCCCCGTAGCATTTGTATACTGCTATGGGCTTCCCAAGTCGTAGAAAAAAAAAATCAGAAAGGGCTTTTTAAAAAACAGAAAACCCGGGGTAAAATCTGGAGGGATAAAATTTTTAAAGGTTTGGGGACCCGGCCCTGAACCCCCAGCTGTGTAAGGGGTTTTTTACAAATGGGAAGGCTGGCTGGGCGCCTGACTGACTGCGGGTTTAGCACACGGGGAACAAAACATTACTGGACTAAATAAATCAACGTGGGTAAAAACAAGCTTAATGAAACCCTTTTAAAATGGGGCGGGTAAGTTTTTTCTGTAAAAAAATCCCTTTGGGGAAAAAAAACTGGGATGAACTGGGAAAAAAACAACAATGGGAAAAGGGGAAAAAAAAAAAATTTTTTTAAAATGGGGAACACAAAAAAAAAATGCAAATGGCTGGGGATACTAGGCGCTGATTTGATAGACACTATGAAGTCACGAGCTGCTGTAGACGCTGAACTTTGCGGCTTAAAGGGGTAAGCCAACTGGGGGCCTTTTCCCCGTGGGGGAACCAGGTAAACCCTTTTTGGGGAAACGGGAAGAAACAAACACACATGGACGGGGAAAGGGGGTAAGGGCGCGTAGGGGGGCAGGGGAATGGGGGCTGGAGAGTGTTGAAGGGCTGTAGAGAGGTATGAGGTTGGGAAAAGTGGGCCTTTTCAAAGGCCCGGGAGAAAGACGGGCCCTTTATGCCCATGTCCAGATTTTTGTAAAAAACAGGGCGAAACTATCTCGGGGCCCCCAAGACCCCGGGGGGTAGCAGATTTAAATCTTTAAAGGGTACAGGTGCGTTGGGATTACGGGCGGGGGTGAAAAGTGCCCGGGTCGACCGATCCCCCCCACCCTGAAAGGGTCAAAAATGCCCCTGACTCCGCTGTCACCCCGTTATTGCTTTTTCTTAAATGTTGAACCCCGGGTTTAAAAGGCCGGGTGAAGGTAGCGTAAGGGACAAAGATACGGCCGGGGACTAAATTTGGGTTTAATCGGGGAGGAGTGAGTCCCCAACGGGGAGTTTTGCGGGGAAATGAAACCCCCAAGCCAGTCCGTGAGGGGGGAAACTTGGTACGGCAAGTCGGGCCATCGGGGGTGAGAAAAGGGTGGGCTTGTGCCCACCGACCAAAGGGAGGCCTTTCAGAGGGCAGCACTGAATGCCGCCCCAAAAATGAACTAAATCAGAGCCACGGCAAAGGGTTGTGCCCCTGCCAAAACGGCTTTTACACAAAGAACACCCACTCCAAAAGAAAAAACCCACACCACAAAGAACTCCAGCACCACAAAGAACACCCACACCACAAAGAACACCCCGCACCACAAAGAACACCACACCAAAAAAGAACTCCAGCACCACAAAGAACTCCAGCACCACAAAGAACACCAGCACCACAAAGAACACCCAGCACCACAAAGAACTCCAGCACCACAAAGAACACCCAGCCACAAAGAACACCCAGCACCACAAAGAACACCCACCACAAAGAACACCCAGCACCACAAAGAACTCCAGCACCACAAAAACCTTTCCCGCACCACAAAGAACACCCAGCACCACAAAGAACACCCAGCACCACAAAGAACTCCAGCACCACAAAGAACACCCACACCACAAAGAACACCAGCACCACAAAGAACACCCAGCACCACAAAAAACACCCAGCACCACAAAGAACACCCAGCACCACAAAGAAAACCCAGCACCACAAAGAACTCCAGCACCATAAAGAACACCCCCACACCACAAAGAACTCCAGCACCATAAAGAAAAACCCACCCCACACAAAGAACACCCAACACCACAAAGAACACCCAGCACCACAAAGAACACCCAGCACCACAAAGAACACCCAACACCACAAAGAACACCCAGCACACACAAAGAACACCCAGCACACACATAGAACACCCAGCACACACAAAGAACACCCAGCACACACAGAGAACACCCAACACCACAAAGAACACCCAGCACCACAAAGAACACCCAGCACACACAAAGAACACCCAGCACACACAAAGAACACCCAACACACACAAAGAACACCCAGCACCACAAAGAACACCCAGCAATACAAAGAACACCCAGCACCACAAAGAACACCCAGCACACACAAAGAACACCCAGCCACACACAAAGAACACCCAACACACACAAAGAACACCCGCACCACAAAGAACACCCAGCACACACAAAGAACACCCAACACACACAAAGAACACCCAGCACCCAAAGAACACCCAGCACCACACAAGAACACCCAGCACCACAAAGAACACCCAGCACCACAAAGAACACCCAACACACACAAAGAAACACCCAGCACCACAAAGAACACACCCAGCACCACAAAGAACACCCAGCACCACAAAGAACACCCAGCACCACAAAGAAACATCCAACACACACAAAGAACATCAAACACACGCGAGGAACAACCCAGAACCACAAAGAACACCCAGCACCACAAAGAACAACCCAGCACACACAAAGAACACCCAGCACACATAAAGAACATCCAACACTCACAAAGAACATCAAACACACGCGAGGAACACCCAGAACCACAAAGAACACCCAGCACCACAAAGAACACCCAGCACCACAAAGAACACCCAGCACACAAAGAACACCCAGCACCACAAAGAACATCCAACGCACACAAAGAACATCAAACACACGCGAGGAACATCCAACCACAAAGAACAACCCAGCACCACAAAGAACACCCAGCACACATAAAGAACATCCAACACTCACAAAGAACATGAAACACACGCAAAGAACATCCAGCACACACAAAGAACATCCAACACACGCAAAGAACATCCAGCACACACAAAGAACATCCAGCACACACAAAGAACATCCAGCACACACAAAGAACACCCAGGACACAAAATAACACGCAGCACATACAAAGAACACGCACAAACATAAAGAACATCCAAACCACCAAGGACACTTGACACACACATAAAGAACACCCAAAACACACAAAGAACACCCAACACACGCAGAAAGAACACCCAAAACAAAAAGAACACCCAACACACGCAAATAACACCCAATTCATAGAAAGAACACTCAAGACACACATAAAGGAACTCCCAAAAACACAAAGAGCACCCAACATGCACAAAGAACACACAAAACACACTAAACGCACACACAAAGAACACCCAAAACACACAAAGAACACCCAACACACACAAAGACACCCAAAACACACGAAGATTACTAAACACAAACAGAAAACACCTAATACACACAAAGAATACCCAACACACACAAAGACACCCAGCACACACAAAGAACCCTGCAACCACAGTTAGGTGAGTAGTACATGCACAAAGAGCACCCAGCACCTAGAAAGAACATCCAAAACACAAATAAAACACTCAACACACACACAAAGAACACCGAAAACACACACGAAGAACACCCAACACTCACAAAGTACACCAAACACTCACAAAGTACACCCAACACTCACAAAGTACACCCAACACTCACAAGTACACCCAACACTCACAAAGTACACCAACACTCACAAAGTACACCCAACACTCACAAAGTACACCCAACACTCACAAAGTACAACCCAACACTCACAAAGTACACCCAACACTCACAAAGTACACCCCAACACTCACAAGTACACCCAACACTCACAAAGTACACCCAACACTCACAAAGTACACCAACACTCACAAAGTACACCCAACACTCACAAAGTACACCCAACACTCACAAAGTACACCCAACACTCACAAAATACTCCCAACACTCACAAAGTACACCCAACACTCACAAAGTACACCCAACACTCGCAAAGTACACCCAACACTCACAAAGTACACCCAACACTCACAAAGTACACCCAACACTCACAAAATACTCCCAACACTCACAAAGTACACCCAACACTCACAAAGTACACCCAAACACTCACAAAGTACACCCAACACTCACAAAGTACACCCAACACTCACAAAGTACACCCAACACTCACAAAGTACAACCCAACACTCACAAAGTACACCCAACACTCGCAAAGTACACCCAACACACAAAGAAATCCCAACACACAAAAAACCCAACACGCACAAAGAACACTCAACACATACAAAGAACACCCTGCGAACATAAGAAAGAACACCTTTTACATACCAAGTGAACACAAAACGCTCACACAATGAACTTCATTATACACTAGAATCCTCAAATATACAAATAACACTTATATTAAACGGAGATACTCTGAACCATCATTGTACACACAAAAGGACTGGCCTCACTTACACTACATTCACCACACATACTGAACTCCTCTTATATTCCTGGCTGATGTTGAGTTCACCTTCACTAGCTCATCAGAACAATTTTTTACTCTCTGTGTCGGTATAAAGTATTAATAAATTAGTTTCTTGATAATTCTATTTAGAGCAAAAAACAAAAAAAAATAATAATGCGTATTTATTTTAAATACTCGTACAGAGTAATCACTTTCACTTCACAGCATTTAGTTACTCTGGCAATTCTCCAGCAGCAGTAATGAAAGAAGCGGAGGATAGTAGGCACATTTCGTCCGGGATAGTTTCCATGCAGATGATGAAGAGGGTCTTGAAATATTTCACGAGGCGGCCAGAGTGAACAATATTTCTGGGGAGTGTTTTGTTAGAGCGTCGAGACAAAGTATTCTGGGAGAGCGAGAGGCTCGTGTTTCAGACTGCAACTGCTTTCTTTGGTTACATTGGGAATATTCTTATTCTGGCTACATACCTATCCCCTCCCTCCCTCACACAACCCTCCTCCACCTCACACACCTAATACTGTATTGTATCAATACACACAAGATTTACTCCATATACTTTAGTGCAAAAAGTATCAATTAACTTAGAGATAACTACTTAATATAAAGCTGCTTATATTTTGTCTGTTTTGGTAATTTGTTTTTGTTATGGGAAAATCGTTTAAGGCGGGTTTATTGTGATGACTTGTTCATTATGCTAAGTATGTTGCTATGATGAAGTCATGAACTTAACTGTGATTAAACTTTAATATCAAACACACACACACACACACACACACACACACACACACACACACCACACACACACACACACAACACACACACACACACACACACACACACAGGAAGTAACAGCATCGTGAATCTTTAGTGGTTTTTTTGCCCAACAAGGATCACGAAAGCTGTCAGTGTCAGTGAATCAACCCAAGCGCTGAATTAAAAATTACAAGCTGCCCTAAATCAGAAACGGTAGGAGAGAGCTACAATGTATTTAAAGACAATTGGAAAGTGGAATCAATACCAGGAGAGAGAGGCTGGAGGCCTAGTGTCGGGTGTAGGTGTTGCCACAAGCCATTATACTGCAAATTCAAAGAGAACGAGTGTTATCCAAGCCAGTGAGATAAGAGGTAAGGATAGATGAGGTAGTGAATAATAAAGCAATCATGAAGTGGGGGGAATAACGATAGAGCAGTAAGTGAACAATAAAACAAACATAAATGGGGGGAAAGAAAAGTAAAAATCGAAGGGAATATATCCAGTGTTTCTCAAAACCCGGTGTTTTCCTGTTTCCTGAAACAAGTGTGGAAAATAAGGCCATGTACAAACGGGACCCATAGACACTGTGGAAAGGCAATGGGAGGAGAGAAGGAGAAGTCTGTTTATTCATGGGCTTCAGGAGAGCGAGGGGAGGACACAAAATGAAAGATGAGAGGAAGAAAAAGAGTTTGAAAACATTATCAGAGAAATAAGCGTGAAGGCAAGACTGAGATAGCAAATTGTCAGAGAATAAGGGGTAGTAGAAAAGGAGAAACCGGTTGGTTAAGCTGATTGTTGAGACAGAAACAGTGTGAAACAGGATCCTGCAAGTGAAATCATGGCTGAAGGAATTGTTATATTCAGGAGAGTGTTCCTATACTGACACAGAACAAGAACAGAACAACAGCAGCTGAATGAGAGGACACAGAAGCGAAAGGGCTAGGAAAAGTGACAAGGATAGAAACAGCAGAGGACAAAAGAGCAGGGAAGAGCAACAAGCGCAGGCATACACAGAACTACACCTAGAACCCCACACCCAAACATGCTATCCTAACACAGACCACAAGCCACACTTTCAGCCCTCCATACTACACTGTAGAATCCACAGCACACTGCCAGGTCCCTCACCCTGACAGACCCCTCCAGTGGTGGAGGGAAAACTTAACGTATAGTACACCAATGCAGATGGAATAACTAATAAGTGGGAGGAGATGGCACGAAAGACTCAAAGAGGCATCACGACATCATAGCCATCACAGAAACCAAGCTCACAGGAATTATAACAGATGCCATCATTCCAACGGGATATCAGATCCTGAGAAAGGCAGAGGGAACAGAGAGGGTGAGGATTTCACAGCTCATCAAAAACCACTGGGGGTTTGATGAGCTGGAGAGAGGAGACAGGAGAAGCAAGAAACTGCATAATAGGAGCACTTGAGTCTGACGGTCCCAAGGTGGTAATTGTAGTGATGTATAACCCACCACAGAACAACAGGAGACCAAGGCAAGAGAATGATTAGAGTAATAGAGGTATGGTTGACACACTGAAAATGCCAGAAGGCCTCATGCGAGCAGGGCAAATCTGCTGATTATGGGTGATTTCAACCACAAGAAAATTGAGTGGGAAAGCCAGGAGCCCCATGGGGGCCCAGGAATGTGGAGGGCCAAGATGATGGAGGTAGTACTGGAAAACCTCATGCATTAACCCGTGATGGACACTACCAGAGAGAGAGGAGAGGATGAACCAGAGGATAGACCTAATATTCACTTTGAGTAGTGCAGATATTGAGGACATCATAGACAAACACACCACAAAACAACCACACAGAATTACGTAAGTTTTTCATTCTGTAGCAACCAAAAAAATAGGGTTGCAGAGGCAGGACCGAAAATCAGGGACTAGAGGATGAGTCTAGGAAGGAAGCTTGGGAAGCAGAGCTCTTGAAAAGGAACATCAGTGAGGAAGGAAGCTAGAATAGCTTAGCATGAAAATGGAGAGAAGGATAGCTGCACAAAGCAGGAAGTGGGACATGCAAGTTACAGCAGCAGAGGCTAAGATACAGAGATTAGAAAGGAACTAAAAAATCTGGAACAGCCTAAAGAACTAAAGAGCAATGTGTTCATGACATCAGAAACTGCTACCTCAGTCACAAACAAGGGGACCATAGGGAATAAAAGAGTGAAACTGTACTCAGAGGCCCTATCAGACAATCGTGGGTCCGAGAAAAAAAGAGGATCACATCAAGAACAATCGAGGGGCTGAAGAAAATGAAACAGCTAAGATATATATAGAGGCCGTAACAAACCACAGCAGTGCCCAGGGAAGCCGAGGAGGAAAAATGACAAACCTTGGCCCCAGGGACAACCGATAGTGAAGAGATTGAGGAAAGGAAAGCTGAAATGGAGGCAACTAAATCGAATCAGAGGGTACATAGAAATATACAGTGGAAAATGAAAGGTAGAGATCAGTCTTCGTTTATGGACTCCTTGAAGTTGAAGTGGACACTTATGAAGCAAGAAGACAAGGGCAGAAAAAGTGGATTCCAAACTGGTGCTGCATACTCCAATTTGGGCCTGGTGTATATTGTGTATAGAGGTATTGGAACATTATTCTTAGGTTTGCCAGGAGCCCGTATGATGCAGCAGTTATCTGTGCTCGGTATTATACTCACCCGAAGATCTTTTTTCCTTCAGTTAGGTTGGAGTCTTGGCCACCTAGACTTTACTCTGTCTGCGGTCTTCTTTGCCCTTCCCTGCTCTTCATGACTTTGCATTTGGTGAGGTTAATTTCAAGGAGCCAGCTGCTGGACCAGGCTTGCAGCCTGTCCAGGTCTCTTTGCAGTCCTACATGATGTTCGACCGATTTAATTCTCCTCATTAACTTCAACATCATCTGCATACAGAGACACTTTTGAATCTATCTCTTACGTTATATCATTCACATATACCAAAAACAGCACAGGTCCTAGGACTGACCCTTGTGGAACCCCGCTCTTCACAGGCACCCACTCTGACATCTCGTCACGTATGATGACTCGTTCTTGCCTTCCTGTCAGGTATTCTCTGATCCATTGCAATGTCTTTCCTGTTATGCATGCCTGATCCTCTAGCTTTTGCATTAACCTCTTGTGACCACTGTGTCGAAGGCTTTCTTGCAGTTCTTGAAAATGCAGTCTATCCACCCTTGTCTCTCGTGCCTAACTTCCGTTACCTTGTCATGAAACTCCAGTAATTTGTGCACAGGATTTTCCTTCCCTGAAACCGTGCTGGTTGTCGTTTATAAGCTTATGTCTTTCTAGGTGCTCTACCACTCTCCTCCTGATGATCTCCATGACTTTGCATATTATACACGTCAGTGATACAGGTCTGTAATTTAATGCCTCGTGTCTGTCTCCTTTCTTAAAAAATTGGGGCTTCATTTGCTATCTTCCATATCTCATGCAGTTGCCCAGTTTCAATGGATGTGTTGAAGTTTTTTGTTAGCTTCACACACAGCATCTCTGCTCCTCTCCAAGGACCCATGGAGAAATGTTGTCTGCTCCTACTGCCATTGAGGTATCAAGTTCACATAGCAGTTTCTTTTACCTTCTTCCGGTTTGTGTATTACATCCAACACTTGTTGGTGCACCTCCATATTCTGAATTCCTGAGGTCCTTCCTGTCTCTACTGCAAATACTTCTTTAAAAACTCGTTTCTTGTGAACTCCCCACCTTCTTCCTCAGCCTGATAACTTGGTCCTTGACTGTTCTCATTTTCGTATGTCATTTTCATATTGTCGTTGAGCTTCCCTCCTTATCTGTGCATATTCGTTTCTGGCTCTTCGGCTAATCTCTTTATTTTCTTGGGTCCTTTGTCTTCTGTACTTTTTTCCATTCTCTAATGCACTTCGATTCTGCCTCCCTACTACTTTGGTTTTAAACCAGAGACTCGTTCATGTCTTCTCAATACCATGTGTGTGTGTGTGTGTGTACTCACCTAATTGTGGTTGCAGGGATCGAGACTCAGCTCATGTGTGTGTGTACTCACCTAATTATACCCACTTAATTGTGGTTGCAGAGGTCGAGACTCAGCTCCTGGGCCCTGCCTCTTCACTGATTGCTACTAGGTCCTCTCTCTCTCTCTCTGCTTCCTGAGCTTTATCATACCTCTTCTTAAAACTATGTATGGTTCTTGCCTCCACTACTTCACTTTCTAGGCTATTCCACTTCCTGACGACTCTATGACTGAAGAAATACTTCCTAACGTCCTGTGACTCGTCTGAGTCTTCAGTTTCCAGTTGTGACCCCTTGTTCCGTGTCCCCTATCTGGAACAACCTATCTCTGCCACCCTTTCCTAT
>NW_026506859.1:0-23945 GCF_026875155.1 Cherax quadricarinatus | reverse complement strand
TTTAAATTTTTCCCCCAAACTCAACTGTCTCCCCTGCAGGTATGTAGGTCTCCCACACTGGCATGACTGTCTCCCCTGGCAGGTATGTAGTGTATCCCACACTGGCATGACTGTCTCCCCTGGCAGGTATGTAGTGTCTCCCACACTGGCATGACTGTCTCTCCTGGCAGGTATGTAGTGTCTCCCACACTAGCATTATTGTCTCCACTGGCAGGTATGTAGTGTCTCCCACACTGGCATTATTGTTTCTCCTGGCAGGTAAGTTGTGTCTCCCACACTAGCATTATTGTCTCCCCTGGCAGGTATGTAGTGTGTCTCCCACACTGGAATTATTGTCTCCGCTGGCAGGTATGTTGTGTCTTCCACACTGGCATTACTGTCTCTCCTGGCAGGTATGTAGTGCCTCCCACACTGGCATTACTGTCTCCTCTTGTAGGTATGTTTTGCCTCCCACACTGGCATGACTCTCTCCTGGCAGGTATGTATTGTCTCCCACACTGGCATTATTGTCTCCCCTGGCAGGCATGTTGTGCCTCCCACACTGGCATTAATGTCTCCCCTGGCAGGTATGTAGTGCCTCCCACACTGGCATGACTGTCTCCCCTGGCAGGTACGTAGTGTCTCCCACACTGGCATTATTGTCTCCTGGCAGGTATGTAGTGTCTCCCACACTGGCATTACTGTCTCTCCTGGCAGATATATTTTGTCTCCCACACTGGCATTATTGTCTCCCCAGGCATGTATCTTGTGTCTCCCACACTGGCATTAGTGTCTCCTGGCAGATATACTGTGTCTCCCACACTGGCATTACTGTCTCTCCAGGCAGGTATCTTGTGTCTCACACACTGGCATTACTGTCTCCCCTGGCAGATATATTGTGTTTCCCACACTGGAATTACTGTCTCTCCTGGCAGGTATCTTGTGTCTTCCACGCTGGCATTACTGTTTCTCCTGGCAGGTATGTTGTGTCTCCCACACTGGCATTACTGTCTCTCCTGGCATGTATGTTGTCTCCCACACTGACATTACTGTCTCTCCTGGCAGGTATCTTGTGTCTCCCACACTGGCATTGCTGTCTCTCCTGGCAGGTATGTTGTGTCTCCCGCACTGGCGTTACTGTCTCTCCTGGTAGGTATCTTGTGTCTCCCACACTGGCATTATTGTCTCCCCTGGCAGGTATGTAGTGTCTCCCACACTGGCATGACTGTTTCTCCTGGCAGGTATGTTGTGTCTCCCACACTGGCATTACTGTCTCCCCTGGCAGGTATGTAGTGTCTCCCACACTGGCATTATTGTCTCTCCTGGCAGGTATGTTGTGCCTCCCACACTGGCATTACTGCCTCCCCTGGCAGGTATGTTGTGCCTCCCACACTGGTATTACTGTCTCCCCTGGCAGGTATGTTGTGCCTCCCACACTGGTATTACTGTCTCCTCTGGTAGGTATGTTTTGCCTCCCACACTGGCATGACTCTCTCCTGGCAGGTATGTTGTGCCTCCCACACTGGCATGACTGTCTCTCCTAGCAGGTATGTATTGTCTCCCACACTGGCATTATTGTCTCCCCTGGCAGGTATGTTGTGCCTCCCACACTGGCATTACTGCCTCCCCTGGCAGGTATGTTGTGCCTCCCACACTGGTATTACTGTCTCTCCTGGCAGATATGTTGTGTCTCCCACACTGGCATTATTGTCTCCCCTGGCAGGTATGTAGTGTCTCCCACACTGGCGTTACTGTCTCCCCTGGCAGGTATGTTGTGCCTCCCACACTGGCATGACTGTCTCCCCTGGCAGGTATGTTGTGCCTCCCACACTGGCATTACTGTCTCCCCTGGCAGGTATTTTGTGTCTCCCACACTGGCATTATTGTCTCCCCTGGGAGGTATGTAGTGTCTCCCACACTGGCATTACTGTCTCCCCTGGCAGGTATGTAGTGTCTCCCACACTGGCATTACTGTCTCCCCTGGCAGGTATGTAGTGCCTCCCACACTGGCATGACTGTCTCCCCTGGCAGGTACGTAGTGTCTCCCACACTGGCATTATTGTCTCCCTGGCAGGTATGTAGTGTCTCCCACACTGGCATTATTGTCTCCGCTGGCAGGTATGTTGTGTCTTCCACACTGGCATTACTGTCTCTCCTGGCAGATATATTTTGTCTCCCACACTGGCATTATTGTCTCCCCAGGCATGTATCTTGTGTCTCCCACACTGGCATTAGTGTCTCCTGGCAGATATACTGTGTCTCCCACACTGGCATTACTGTCTCTCCAGGCAGGTATCTTGTGTCTCACACACTGGCATTACTGTCTCCCCTGGCAGATATATTGTGTTTCCCACACTGGAATTACTGTCTCTCCTGGCAGGGTGTGGTGGATCTTGTGTCCTTCCACGCTGGCATTTACTGTTTCTCCTGGCAGTATGTTGTGTCTCCCACACTGGCATTACTGTTCTCCTGGCATTATGTTGTCTCCCACACTGCATTACTGTCTCCCGGGCAGGTATCTTGTGTCCCCCCACACTGGCATTGCTGTCTTCCTGGCAGTTATGTTGTTCTCCGCATGCGTTATGCTCTCTGGTAGGTATTTGTGTCTCCCCCCGGGCATTATTGTCCCCCCGGGCAGGTAGTAGGTCTCCCTATTCAAAGGGATTTAATGGCTTTTTATCCCAGGTGTAATGGGGCAAATAAACAAGTAAAAAAAATTTTAGACTTAATTACCCTTCACCAATTTAGAACAGAAATATGTACATTTGTACGGAAAAATATAGTGCACTCCACGGAAAGAAAGGGCAAAAATAGAACCCACAAGATAGCAGACCTGCTTAAACCCAGCTTAAATGGGAAGAAAGGGGCAGAAGGAGGCGGATCCACATAACCTCTGCGATTGCCAACCCCACCTTCTTATTGGCAAACCGGGTCACTATTTTGAACGTGGGGCCCCATCATAAACCCCCTTAGCAACCGGGTTCGTGGTTGGGGGGAGTGCCTGTAAATGAGGGTGTGTCCATGCCCCGAAAAAAGGGTTAGACTCTTTGCTGCCAACCCCCACCCCGAGAAGGCTCGGGAAGGTCCCACCCCCCAGTGGTAACCGTGCCGCCGGCACGAAATAAGGGGACCCCCTACCCTCTCACCATCCAACCTTAGATAAGTCAGCTTTCCTGTGACCAAAAGCCAAACCAAAATCAAGGGGAACAGCAGTCGATAGGCCAACATAGGCCAAGATAAAAGCGGACGGTACCCCGTATCCCCTCACAAAAAAAAAACCCCCCACATCAGGGGATAAAAAAAGAGCTTAAAAGGGGGTTACCAAAAATAATCCTAACCAAATAAAAATTAAACTGACTTTTGAAAAAGAGTCTCCAACCTTTTCTTTGCCGGAATTAATTTTTTTTTGGTTGTGGGCTGCACCCTGACCCCCAACGCATAAGCTTTGTTGTGATTCTTCATGGCTTGGAATAACAAAACGGGTTTACCCCTGTAGATTGACCACCTCGATGTCGGGGCCCACATAAACATCAAAATTTTCCCAAACCCCTTTCCAGCGCGAGGGCTTCTTTTTAAAGGGTGGTAACCCTTTTGAGGGGCGGAACTTAGCTGAAAATATGCGATTGGGCTGCAGCTCCTTTTGTTCCCGATTTGTAATATACCGCCCCCAAACCCCCAGACTCAAAAGTCAACCTGTAATAAAAAGGGTTTGGGAGAAGTCTGGAGACAGGAAAGGGGTTTGCAGAGCACAAAAAATTTTTTGCTTTTTTAAAAAGCAGTTTTACAATCTGCGTCCAATTAAAGGGAACTTATGATGGTAAGAGGGTAAGAGGGGCTAAATATCTGAAAATTCTACGAATTTCTGAAAATCCTTATGCTAGGAAAGGAAGAGTTTCCCTATCATGGGGGAACGGGGATAATCTTTAATGAAAGAACTTTAGAAATTTTAGGTGAACATTACCACTCCCTACTTCAGGGCCCTAGAAAAGGACAGGGGTGGCCAAAGGAAGATTTGGGTAAATTAATGTAATTGGGGAATTTTTAAAAGGGTCTCAAAAGAGCTTTGTCTAAGTGGGTTTTGACCCCAGTATCGACCCCCACAAAAATATATTGGTATGCTCCCGTCCCTCAAGTTTTTTAAAATGCCTGATGGAGAGTTTCGGAAATGAAGAGGGGAATTTTTCATTCCGAAGGGGGTAACGTATACTGATTGCCTCCGGAAATTTACGAAGGCAAAAGATTTCCTTCCCCTTATCTGTCAAAGGTCCTGATGAAACCTTTAAGGGATCTAATTTGGACCAAAGTACCTTACCCACAAAGTAAATTTACTCATCCAAGAGGAAGAGGTAAGCATCTGTGATTTGACCTGTTCATTTAACGGAGTCTGTGCACTACGAAACCCTCCATCACCCTTTTTTACTAGGATGCCCGGTGAAGCCCCTGGAAGATGACTCCTCCACAAAAACCTGTTTAACAAGAAGTCACTTCCTGCTGAAGTAGCCTTTGTTTTCAGGATTAGCTCTGTAGGGGGGATTTTAAATTGGTTTAGATTTTCCCACATTACATCATGGAAACCTAAGTAATTTTTTCGGCAACCGAAAAAATATTGGATATGCTGTAGAAGCTCATTTAAAATTTGGTTTTGCTTTATTTCAATAATCCATCCTTTAAAAGGGGCTGGACCCTTGGGAGGAAAAAATTTTAAAAGTTTAGTTTAATTTCAGGTAGAGTGAAAAAGAGTCAGAGTCGTCCTCAGGGTAGGGACAGAGTCATTACGGGACTTTATTGGTGATGAAAGGCCTTGTTTTGTTAAATGTGGAAAGTTTTTTTTTTTTTTTTGGGGGCTTATCAATGGGAGCTACCACTATTTTAAATCAGTAACTACTTACTATTGCATGGGTCCCGTAAATCTAGCTTTAAAGGTGGGGCCCAGGTTAGGTTCCTGCACCAAAACCTTGTCTCCTGGGGGAAGGAGCGGAATGTGCACTCTGTCATACCTCTGTTTCCTTACTTTGAGCTATTTTTGGTTAGCCGTGGTAACTCACGGGGCCACCTGCAACCTTGAAGAGGGTTGTAGAGTGCTGAGCTTACGTCTTCTCCCACCCCATCCTTCTTTAGCACCAAAGAGGACCCGTACATTGTCCCCAAAGATCAGTCAAAGGGCTATACCCTGTAGACTTTTGCACCGTCTCTCGATGAGAACAGCAAAAAAGGTAAGATTCATCCCAATCTGTCGGAAAGTGCTGCAAAAACTTCTCATCATTTTTTTTAAAATGTTGGGGGAATCTTTAAGGCCCCTTTGGGACTGAGGGTGTAGGCTGGATAAGTTGTAAATTCCCTACCTAGTTAAACTTCCCAAAATGCTTGGCAGTAAAAGTTATACCTTGATATTTGTATATTTTAGGAAAATCCCCAAACAAGAAATGAATTTTTTTAAAAGTTTTGAAAATGCTTTGTATTGATATACGCTTTGGGGACGTTTCGGGTATCTGGTTACTTTATCCATAATTGAAATAAATACTGTTTCCCAGACTTTGACTTAGGTATGGCCACAATCTATAATTAAATCTAAAAAAGGTTCCCCATCACGGTAGGGGTTTGAGGGGTGCGGGTTTAAGGGAATGTCCGGGTTTTCCAACTTGCTGACATTTGGGCAACCCCTAATATGTTTCTTCACCTCTTTTTTTAAATTTTTGGCCAAAAAATTCTTTTGTGATTTAAAAAGGGTTTTTTTTGTAATTCCTAATGACCCCCTAATAGTATTATGAGTTATTTAAATCGGGGGTCTAACTTGGTTGGAACCACTAACCTGTGTAAAATTTTGCCGGCCCTCTTCTCCTTACCAGTCTCTTTAAAAACCCCAAAAATAATCTTTTTTTAACTTCATACTTGACGGATGACCCAAAAGGTTTACCCTGGCTGCCTGAAAAGCAAATTTTAAAGAAGGGCCCTTTTCGTTGTTCCCCCCGGAAGGCACCCCTCGGGCATGGAAAAAGGAATCGGGGCAACCCTGCAACCTGGGAATAGGAAGCTTGATCGGGGTCGTTCACTTGTTTTCGAGCCCCGGGCCGGTGTGTCTCTAAAACAAGGGCATTCCGAGTGGGAGCGTCCAAGGTAGGTAAAACTTTCCCCCCAGACAACCTTGGGTGTTGCCAGTTAGGGCCAACACTGGGAAGCATTAATCATTATAGGTTCAGGACCGAAGTAACAGTAGTAATGTTATTACCCAGTAATAAATGGCTTTTTCATGGGAAACCCTTTTGGATACCTACAGTAAAAGTACCCAGTGTAATTTTGCACTTACAAAAATTTTATGCAAAGGCGAATTATGATCCCCAAGGTTTCCCCAAAAAAATGGGGAATTCAAGGAAGTATTCCTAAAAGGGGGTAATATTCCTTCTCTGACAAGTGAGCAATTGCTCCCTATCTTAAAAGGTTTTTTCTTTAGTTGGTTCTGGTTTTCCTGAAGGGAAATAAGACTTTGCAAAAATAAGGGGCCAAACCTTTTTCTATTCTCTAGGGGACATGTTCTAGGGATTTAGGATTTTCCGTGGGTTGAGGTTTTTGGGGCATTGGAAACTGATTGACCTACTTTATTGCACCCGAAGCAAACGACAGGCTTGCCCTTTACTCCCCGAGCGTTGCAAATGGTGTCGTTCTGGCTGGTGCCTCTCTGGATATTGTTGTCGAAAATCTCCATAAATATTTGCCTTCCCCAGGGGGCCAAAGTTGAGAAACGTGGGTCACCAGGTGACTTGGTTTGGTGAGTGACGCTCTCCCTCCGGCTGGGACTTCATTCTCCAATGTTGTCGATCTCTGCTCACGCCAGACTGTTGAAAAGAGGGGAAGGGACCCCTGGAAAGGAGCGGGTTTTTCGAAGGTACGCCAAACCCGGGCCCCCTCCAATGCAGTGGCAAGTCCGATCCCGCAGAAAGGGCACGAACCTCTGGGCCCACAGACTCCAGCAGGTTATCAACAAATAAGCTGCACCACTCCTCAAAGTTAGAGACACCCCTCGCTTTATAAGCGGTAAAAGTTTGGTTTGCTGTCTCACAAAGTCCACCAGGGGTTTTACCAAACTGCCGCCTGTTCATTTGAAGGCTTACGATATTTGCTGGGATACATGTATAGCTCCCAACACGTGGTTTTACTACTTGATAACAAGAATTCGGTCAGTTAATACCGACGTAAATTCCGTCCTTACCCAATATGCTGTATGAACCAACGCTGCCCGTGCTGTTTCCGGGCCCCTCAAGGCTCGAGCTGATTTTCGAAACTTTCGAAAAATTGCTCTGGTTTGGGCCCCATTGAAGCGGGAAACAAGCGTATCTTTTTGTAAACTGAAATCGTTTTCGAAGCGAAAACTGCTCCTTTCTCTTTCCCTATCAAATTTTCCCTTGCGAAAATGCTCTCTGTTCCCTAGTTTTTCTCCAGCGTGATTTTTGCCAGCTCAAGGCCAACGACGTGATTCACCTCGGCAACCCCGCTGCACCTATGACCATTTTTCTCCGTAGGGGACATTTTTCCCCTGCGAGAACATAAAAGTTTTTGCCCCAGCTCCCGTAGAGGGGGGGAGTTTGAGTGCCCTTCTTCTTTAATAAGTATGTCAGCAAAAAGTGAACGCAGTTGCGCAGCTGTGAGAGTGCGTTTATAGGGAATGCCAATGGGGAAAGAGAATTTGCCAAAAACGCTGTAGGACAATTTTGGGGGGTTATGCAAAATATATGCCCACACCCGGCGTCTGCTCGTTAGTGGCATAAGTTTTTTCGCTAGCACAGTACGAATACCCCCCATAACACGTTTAAAATTTCAGACACGCTTAGTATGCCAGTAAAGATTGCAGAATACGCATACAAGCAAACCGACTGCACACAAGATTGACCCTAGCGAAGCGGCACAGAACAAGCAGTGCGGCTTTTAACGATCCACAATAGCAAGGCTGAATAAGCAAATGACACGAAATTTGTTTTAAAGCGAAGCGAAAAAAGCAAGCTAACAATGTTCCGCTACAAGCTTCACCCAACTCAAACCCTTTCTCTAAGTCCCGTCCGGACAGTACCCCTATTACAACCCAGGATTTCAAATGGTGTTTTCCCCGGGGTAATGGGGGCAAATAAAAACAGTAGAAAAAATTTAGCTTATATTTCCTTCACAATTTGAACAGCATATGTCACTAGTACAGTGTAAATATGTGCACTCCACGGGGAAGCAAGGCAAAAAAGAACCACAAAAATACGACGGCTTTAACCCGCTCTAAATGGAATGACAAGGGCAGACAGGAGAGCGGTATCCAATAACCTCTGCGATTGCCAATCCCCCTTTTATTGGGTAGAAACTGTCACTAGTTTAACGATGGGGGCCCTCATCAACTCTTAGAACCTGGTTCGCTGGTTGGGGGGGATACCTGTAATGGGGGTGTCCATGCGCCCAATAAAAGGGTTTGTACTCTTTGCATGACCCCCACACTGGCATGACTGTTTCTCCGGCAGGAATGTTGTGTCTCCCCACTGGCATTACTGTCTCCCTGGCAGGTTGTATGTTCCCCCCACGGCATTATTGTCTCTCCTGGGAGGTATTTTTTTCCCCCCACATCATTTTCTCCTCCCCCGGGAGGTTGTTGGGCCTCCACATGGGATTTAAATGTCTCCCTGGCAGGTTGTTTGCTCCCCCATGGCATTATTGTCTCCCCCGGCAGGGATGTATTGTCCCCACACTGGTTTAGTCTCCCTGGTAGGTTGTTTTGCCTCCCACATGGCATGACTCTCCCTGGGGAGGTAGTTGTGCCCCCCACATGGCATGACGTCTTCCCGGCAGGAGTATTGTCTCCCACCTGGCTTATTTTCTCCCCTGGGGGAGTTGTGCCCCCCCACGGCATTCTGCCTCCCCTGGCAGAATGTTGGCCCCCCCATGGTATTATGTCTCTCTGGCAATTGTTGTGTCTCCCCACTGGCATTATTGTCCCCCTGGCGGTATGTAGTGCTCCCACACATGCGTTTTTTGTTCCCCTGGCAGGTATGTTGTGCCTACCCACTGGTATGACTGTCTCCCTGGCAGGGATGTTTTCCTCCCCCACTGGCATTAGTCTCCCCCGGAAGGTATTTTGTTCTCCCCACTGGCATTATTTTCCCCCGGTAGGTATGGGTTTTCTCCCCCACTGGCATTACGTCTCCCCTGGCAGGTTTTGTAGTGTCTCCCCCACTGGGATTGCTGTCTCCCTGGCGGGATGAGGCCTCCCTCACTGGGGAAAGACGTCTCCCCCGGCAGGGGAAAGTGTTCTCCCACATGGCATTATTGTTTTCCCCGGCAGGGAGTAGTTTCCCCCCAGGATTATTGTCTCCGCTGGGGGTTGTTGTGTCTTTCCACATGGATTACTGTCTCTCCGGCAGATATGTTGTGTTCCCACCTGGGATTACTGCTCCCCCGGGAGATATTTTGTTCCCACACTGGCATTATGTCCCCCCCAGGGATATATCTTGGTCCCCACCTGACATTTCTGTTCTCCCGGCAGGTTCTTGTGTCCCCACATGGCATTGTGTTCCTGGCAGATATCTGTTCCCACACTGGCTTACTATCTCTCCCGGCAGGTATCTTGTGTCTCAACCCCTGGGGTTACTGTCTCCCCTGGGAGATATATTTTTTTTCCCACAGGCATTTTCTTCTCCCCTGAGAATATTGTGTTCCCACCTGGAAATTACTGTCCTCCTGGGAGGTATCTTGTGTCTTTACGCTGGCATTACTGCTCTCCTGGCAGGTATGTTGTGTTCCCCACTGAATACTTTCTCTCCGGCAGGTTGTTTAAAATAAGATAAGATTTCGTTCGGATTTTTTTCCCCCGGGGGGTTAGCCCCCGGATAAACCCAAAAAAGTCAGTGCGTCATCGAGGGGTGTCTAAATTATTTCCTTTTGGGGGCCCCTTTAATTTGTCCCCCAGGGTGCGCCCCCCGTCGATGCATCCCCCCGGTCCATTTTCGCTAGGGGAACGGACAAAGGTGTAAAGGAAAAAAGTGTCGAAATGTTTCCACCGCCGGGATCGAACCCGGGGCCCCCTGTGGAACGGAAAAACTTGCCACCCGCCACCCGGGGCCCCACAAATGACTTTCTGTTTATCCTGGCAGGTATGTTGGGGTCTCCCCCACTGGGATTACTGTCCTCCTGGCAGTATGTTGTCTCCACACTGACATTACTGTCTCTCCTGGAGGGTTCTTTTGGGCTCCAACATGGCATTGCGTTCCCCCTGGCAGGTTTTTTGTCTCCGCACGGCGTTACTGTCTCTCCTGGCAGGTATCTGTGTCTCCCACACTGGCTTACTGTCTCCCCGCAAATATATTGTTTCTCCGACCTGGCATTACTGTCTCCCAGGTAGGTTCTTGTGTCTTCCCCACTGGCATTATGTTTCTCCAGGCAGGTATCTTGTATCTCCCACCTGGCATTATACCTTCTGGCAGGGGATGGTTGTGTCTCCACACTGGCATTACTATCTCCCCTGGCAGGTATGGTTGTGCCTCCCACTCTGGCATTACAGTTTCTTTGGCCGGTATGTGATGTTCCCACACTCACATTACTCTCTCTTCCTGGCAGGTCTGTTGTGTCTCCCCCACTGATATTCCTGTCTCTCCTGACAGGGTACTGTCGTGCCTCCCCATGGCATTACTGTCTCTCTGGCAGGTATGCTGTGTGTCTCCCCATGACCTTACTGTCTCTCCAGGTAGGTATCTTGTGTCTTCCACACTTACCTTACTGTCTCTCCTGGCAGGTATGTAGTGTCTCCACACTGGCATTTAGGTCTCCGCTGGCCGTGTGTTGTGCTTCACCCACTGGGCATTCATGTCTTCTGGCAGGTATGTTGTGTCTCCCACACTGGCCTATTACTGTTTCTCCGGCCGGAATGTTGTGCCTCCCCACTCTTGGCCTTCCTGTCTTCCTGGCAGGTATTTGCGTCTCACACACAGACCATTATGTCTCCCTGGCTTCTTCTTTTCCGGTTTCTTCTGGACCGCGGAGCGTTGGTTTAAGAATGGTAAGGAAGCAGGCTGGGTAAGGATCGAAATATTGAAAACGGTGGGGAGGGGAGTGAGGTAGGGGATATTAAAGGGTGGGGAGTAGTGGGAGTGAGGTAGGATATAAAGGTGTGGGCAGGCGGGAGTGAGGTTAGGGATATAAAAGGGTGGCAAGGGGGAGAGGGGAGTGAGGTAGAATTTGAAGGGTGGGAGGGGGGAGTGAGGTAGGATATAAAAGGTAAGTGACACAACACTTTGGTTGCAAATTTTAAAAAGTTTGTGGTATATAACTTGGTAATACATACCAAATTCTCTCACGAATTTCCAACCTGAATGTCAAAGAAAAGCATGGCATCCTTCGATGTCACCGCCCTGTTGACCAACAACGTTCCTATGACTCGGCAATTCAACATTCTTGTGACAGAGGCTCACTGAACCCACGACCTCCCTTGACCTTTTAGATTTCCTCATCTAGTGGAATGTGTGTTATTTCAACTTCGTCAAGTAATCAGGACAACTGTTACAAACAATGCTTTTGGGATGGCAATGTGCAGCCGCTCAGTGTGTGCTTGCAACCTCTTCTGGAACACTTGGAGACAGAGGAAATTCAGCACTCATTCCAACCAGTTACCTGGCTAAGATACGTTGGATGATATAATTGGTTTTCTATCCGAGACGTCTCACTTATCAGGCCCCTTGTCAACAAGATCAATGCAGTTGAAACCATCAATAACGTTTACATTGAACTCGAAAATGTCAAGGCAAACTTCCTTCCTCGACGTTTACTGTGCAGCTCTCCGACCAGTGACAAACTTCTCTTCAAAGTGTATAGAAAAGCTCCCAACAAGGTCGATTTCTACCACTTTTATTCACACCAAAGCTACCCGCACTAAGGAGGAGTCTCATTGGCTTCTCCTTGAGAGCTCTTCGCATCTCGCCTAGTTTTCTAGAAGGCAGACTTGCACTTACATACACAAGCTTTACACGTCTTCAGGGTTCCATCTTTCTTCATCCGAGATTGCAGACTCAAACGGCACAAGTATCCTCAACAACCCGCCCATGGCACAGCCCCTAAACAGTTCATAGTTCACTCCCATGTGGCGCTGTTGCCACGCTACTCGCCGGGCCTTGCTTAGAGTTACCATCAAGTTTCCCCCTCAACACACATCTCAATCAAAGACCTCACTACTAAACGCACCCACCCCTCTAACTTCTCAGCAGGCGTCTACGTATCCCCTGTGGGTTCTGTCAAGACAATATGTAGGCGAGACAGGCAGAGATCTTGCGTCGCCTGAATGAGCGCATCGAAATGCCTCTACCAGAGCGATGTAAGGAGCCTGTGTCCTCCCCAGCGACTCCACGGGGGCATTGATGAACTGGAACGAGGCACAACTCGTTCTCACCGAACCAGACCTCAGGACGCCCGAGCGTGCCTAGAAGCCTCACTAATCACCGTCACCCACATATGACGCCACACTGGAACACTACCAACATTTCAAAAACATGGCATACATGATGCTTAAGCAGCACCAACCCCCAACACACACAGGAGTCACATGATTTCATCGTCTTACCCGTCTTCAATCATAGGCAGAGGTGTTTTGATAAGTGACCTGCCTCGCATGGGCCAGTAGGCCTTCTACAGTGTTCTCCATTCTTATGTCCTTATGACATTCCTCCAGGTCCGTGCGTTCACATCTCACTTCGCCTATATCTATAATGTCTTTTACCTCTGTATGTTAGAAGTGATCAAGGTCCAGGACGAAAACGTTTTCTAATAATATGTTTTATAGTGTTTGCTTACGTGTCTTTTAACCAACAGTATGTGTGAATGGTTCAGAGCACCGACATTGTTGATACATTAGCACACATGTCTGCCACACTTGGGTCTCTTTTATTGCGAACGTTTCGCCACACAGTGGCTTCTCAGTCCATACACAGGAGCTCTTGAAGAACAGGAGGAGAATGAGGTTAATCAGTCCCTCAACCTTGCGTCGATGTGGTCAGTCCATTCAATCTTGATAGAATCGGCATACCGTGCTGAGAAGGAGCTTATACACCCGTTGGCAGGAGAGGTGCAGCAGTCATAGGTCGTGTAACATTTTGTTCACATGTTGAAGTTAGGTCTGCCCAAGGCATTAGGCAAGCGAAGAATTCCCAAGTATTAGATCAAGAAGTTGCGTGTTTGCCAGGTTAGTAGATGACTGGTTCAGAGAACCGCCATGTTGATAAAATTAGACACTGTGCAACTCTGGGGTATCTTATTGAGGAAACGTTTCTCCACACGTGGCTTCATCAGTCCATACGTAGGGAGGAAACTTGCAGCACCAGGCGGCGAATGAGGTCATCAGTCCTCCAACCTTGAGTCGATGTGTTCCCGTCATTCAATCTTGAACTAGATACGGCCTCTGCGGGAGACCGCAGCTTATAACCGTCTATAGCAGGAGCGGTGAGCCGCAGTTCAAAGGTGTTGTCACATTTGTTCATGTGAACAGTAGGTCGTGCCCAAGAATTAGCCCAAGCGAAAGAAATCCTAAGTATAAAGATCCAAGAAGTTGCGTGGCCTGACCCGGTTTGTGATGAATGGTTCAGAGACCCCGACTGTTTGATAAAATCGACACATGTGCAACTCTTGGGTATCTTTTATTGCGGAAACGTTTCGCACAGCGTGGCTTCATCGTTTCCCATACCGTATGGGCTGATGAAGCCACTGTGTGGAGAAACGTTTCCTTCACTAAAGATACCAAAGAGTTGCACATGTGTCTAATTTATCAATTTAAAAAGAGTATGTTGGAATTTAGAATATTCTTGAAAGGGGTATCCTACTAACCCATCCAGTGTCAATAGATATAACACATATATAGGTACATGACTCTGAATTATTGGTCGTACCTGGAGTTTACCTGGAGAGGCGTTCCGGGGGGTCAACGCCCCGCGGCCGGTCTGGACCAGGCCTCCTAGGTCCGTGTCCAGGATGGCGACCCACACAGTCGACTAACACCCAGGTACCATTTTACTGATGGGAACATCGACCAACAGGGTTGAACGACACACGTCCAATGTTTTTACTCTGGCTGGAATCGACCCCAGGCCCTCACCGTGTGACGCGAGGAGCGTTAACACCAGGCCACCAGAGCCCTTTAGTAGACATAAAGAGATTTTAACAATGTTTGAAAGCTGGAACCTGTCTGCCTTGGTATCAACCAGTGGCGCTGAGGTGGTTAAAGCACTGCGTACCTTGTTTTTTTTTTTTTTATTCCAAGGTTGTAGGTTCGAGTCTCTTCGCCAGCGATCAGTATAATTATATATATATATATATATTATATATATATATCTATTATATATATATTAAATATATATATATAAAACATTGTCTCTCGTCCACAGCAGGATCGAACCTTAACTTGTATCGGAGTCACAGTACTTTACCACGGAGTAGAACCAGCTACGTATGGGCACATAGCCGAAAAGCTAAGCGCGTTTTACCCATACCCCCGGGCACCAAGCTCGCTTGGTACCCTCATCACCTTACTCTTTCTATGTTCACTTTCAACTTTCTACCTTTAACACACTCCGAAAACTCGTCTCTAACCGTTGCAACTTTTCTTTAGAATCTCCATAAGCACAGTATCCTCAGCAACAAGTAATGCTGTCAATTCCATTTTGTATTTGATTCCCATAATTTACATTCCACCCCTCTCCCGAACACCTCGATTTACTTCTGTTATACAACCCCATCTATAAATATATTAAACAACCATGGTTGACAGTACACCTTCCTGTCTAAGTCGGGAAGTAGTTTCCCTTCTTCTACACACCCTAACCTGAGCCTCACTATCCTCATAAAAAATCTTTACGCATTTCGTAACTTACCACCTATTCCATATACTCGCACATCTGCCCATTGTCCTCATATCCACTCTATCATAGGCCTTTTTCTAAATCCAGAAACGCAATAAAAACTTCCTCCCTTTATCTAACTACTGGTCACCGATATGCTTCACTGTAAAACACTTGAATCTACACTCTTCCTACCCATCTAAAAGCTCCTTGCTCATCCGCAATCCTTACTTGATTACCTCTACTTTTTCATAATAACCCTACGTACACTTTTCCAGGTATTCTCAGTAAACATTTCCTTCTATAATTTTTTACCATGTCTTTTGCCCCCTTCCCTTTATATAAAAAGGGATATACATGTTCTCTGCTAATCCCAAGGTACCTTCCCCCTCATCATACATTTATTAAACAAAAATACCAACCACTCCACACTATATCATCCCTGCTTTTAACATTTCTGTCGTGATCCGGTCCGTTCCAGCTGCTTTACCCCCTATTATTCTACGTAATGCCTCACGCACTCCCCCACTCACTTCCTGGTTCTTCTTCACTCCTTACCTAAAGGATGGTATACCTCATGTTCAGTGCATGAAAATTACCACCTCCTATCTTCGCCGCCATTAAAAGTTCTCAAAATATTCTCGCCTTTACCCAATACCTCATCTCGCCATCTACTACTCCCTACTCTGTTTTTAAACTGGCAGATCCCATTCGTTCCCTAGGGCTTTCTTAACTTGTATTACTCCAAAAAAACTTTCTTATATTTCCATTAAAGTTCTTGACGTGCCTTTCCCCCTTCATTGCCTTCTCCTTTTGCACTCTATCACCACTCTCTACACTTTCTTACTCATCCTATATACTCTACTCTTCTATACACACTTCTGTTTGTAAAAACCTCTCATAAGCTACCCTTCTTCTCTTTTATCACAACTTTACTTCATCATTCCACCATCAAACCTATACTATCATCATTCACCACTCACAAACTTTAATTCATCATTCCACCAATCACAACCCTTTACTTCATCCTTCCACCACTCAAACCTTTACTTCATATTCAACCAATCACCAATGTACTGTGTTGAATATCATGAAAACATTAACGTTTTTCTTCTCCTTAGTCAACCAACTGTCCTTATTATGATTATTTGCTAATTTGTAAGATAATTTAGTCCCATATTTTATAAATGACAATCTCGAAAATGCCGAGAAACACATAAATTATTGACTTTTATTAAGAGCTGGTTTGTATGAACTGCATTTTAATAGTTAATTACTCTCCTAGAGTTTCAGCTCCTCTTGATCCATAAGTCTTTCAGCCTTCCTTCTCTTTCCTCGGATCAAGCATTTCGTGACTACCCGAGCTACTACTGCAGTACTACTACTGCTACTATTAGTGCTACTATTATCTACTCAACTACTACCAGCTGCTACTCTCTACCTACCTACTACTAATCCTATCTCACTACTACTAATAATAGTATATACTGTACTACTACTAATATTATATATGCTATCTACTATCCTCTCCTCTGCTACTGCTCCTACTAACTACTATATATTATCTAATACTACTACTATACATTACTACTACTACTAATACTATACTATTACTACTAATACTAATACTATACTACTAAAAATATACTACTATACTAGATAATATCTACTAATACTACTACTTCTAATACTATACCTCAAACTACTTATCATACTACTACTACTACTATATTACTCTACTATTCTAGTGACTACTACTACTATACCTAATACTATTCTAATTACGATACTCTACTATACTACTATACTATCCTACTGCTGCTACTACCACCTAATACTTCCTATGTACTATATACTATATATACTATTCATACTACTACCTATTACCTACCTATTACTACTACTAATTACTATACTACTATTAATAACTATACTATTACACCTACTATTACCACTACTCATATTACTACTAATTATACTACTCCTACCCGTCCTATACTACTACTACCCGTACTGTACTATTTACCAGTACTCTATTCATATACAGTACTATACTACTATCCAGTACAATACTACTATTTATTTATTTATTTATTATTTATTTCCAACTTTTGTGCCACTCCCGCAGGTACAAAAAAAAAAATACAGTAAGAGCCAGTCTGCCAAAGCTCCTTATACTATTGCTTGCAATTCGGGCTGGCTAAACTTCACTTAAGATTCCTAAGCAATGATATTATTATTGTATAATAAAACGAAAGCAAGCGCCTAAGCCACAAGCGACTATACAGCGCAGCTTAACTAAGCAATGATGACATCTGTGATCAAACATTCATGTACACAGATAACACTATAAGACAAGTGCGTATACCAAAGCCAGGTCATATGGTTGCATTCCGTTAGGTAGTGATTCTGTTATGGTCGTGTATTTAAAAAATCATAAAGTTAGATTGGGTTTTAGGTTAAACATTTATGTGATATAATTTTGTGCGCAAACAATTTACGCTCTCACAATTTATACTGTTCAGTTATTCAGTATTTATTTGGTTTTGGGTTGAGTAAGGTACTCTTCCTTGAAGCAGAGACTGAATTTAATAAACAGGTTGTGTTTCTTTAATATTTACGGTTAATGCATTCCAGATTTTTAGGGCCTTTTATGTGCATTGAGTTTTTGCATCGTGTGCGATGGACCCGCGGAACTCAAAGAGTGATTGTGCCTTGTGTTATGGTCCTGTGTTTCTGTTGAGGTGGGCCAGGAGATGTTTGAGGGGGGGTTAATATTCCGAGTAAGTGTTCTATGTATGTCCTTGGTGCAGTAATAAGTATGGATTGTTATAGTCTGGTGAGTAGGGTTTTAGTGTATTGGCATTGGTGGAGTGTATGCTGCTGGTAGTGAGAATTTGTTTATATTCTAACTGCAGCCTTTTGTTGGTTAATTAGTGGTTGAGATGGGTTAATTGTTGTTGCGCCCCATGCCCAAATTCCCTAGGTGAGATAGGGTAACTCGAGAGTGTCTAGGGCCGGGGAGGGCTTGGGATGTGGCACATAGTCCCGTATCTTCGATTCGTCAGCCATACATTTCTTGAATTTTCTTAGAAATTTGATGTATATGGGTATGCACTTTGCGTCTATTATCAAGGTGGATCTAAGAATTTCCTCTGGTTGTTTTGTGATAGGTGATCATTTATCATTCTTGTTTACGTGGGACTCTGCGCAGTGATCCATCGTTGGACCCAAACGAGTTGACTGGAAGTAGGTTTTGTCAATGATTAGTGTCCGTTTGTTTTGTTAGTACCTCATCAGGTTGATATATTTCTGTAATTCGGATTTACAGTATTGGTCGCGTGCTGGCTCGAGGTGAGAGAAAGACGTATGTCGTGTATCTGCAAATAGTGTGGGTTTGAGTTAATTGCGAAGCATTTGGAAGGTCATTTATGTCTAGGAGAAGAGAAGAGGGCCCAGGCCACTTCCTGTGGGACACCCACTGTCATTGGTTGTGCAGAAGAGTTTGCCCCAGTTGCGTACACATCTTGGCTTCTGTTGCTGAGGTAAGACTTTAGGTCGTTGCGGAGTGCCCTCTTATACCATAGTGTGACAATTTTACGTGAGAGCAGTCCTGGTACACAGTCTCAAAGCTTTACGTACGTCATGACGCTCCCCAGTGGGGACTTCTTTTTTCTCTATTGCGTGTTATATATGTTCTAGCATGTGTATACTGCATCATTCGTATTTATCTTTGCCTGAATCCAAAATTGGCAGGGGGTTGAGTATGTTTTGGGAGTTAAGGTAGGAGTAGATGCGTTTTGACATTAATTTTTCGAAGATTTTGAGAGAGGGGTGTAACATGGAAAATTGGCTATGTTCTTTTCCCCTCTGTTTGGGTCTCCTCTTTGTGGATCGGGGTGACCCTTTGCTAATTATGCGTCCTGTCGGGAAGGTGGCGGATTCAATGGATTTGTTAAAGAGTGTTGCAATGATTGGTGATAGCATTGTGACACTTTTTTGTATATCAGGGGGTGGTAAGGACTTTCCATCTCCTCCTTGTTTTTTCTGTGCGTGATAATAGGGAGACATTCGTTCTGGCGTTAGTCGGAGTAGGGAACAGTGTGTTCGGGGAAGTGCCGGTGCGGTAGTTCATTTGGTGGGGTATCTGAGCTTGGGATTTTCTGGCACGTTTTGTCCTCTCGTGGCGACAGAAATCGTAGCGTCTGTATGCTGTTTTCTGTGGTGGGGAGATTGGGGTTCATCTGTTTTTGCGCATTTGATTTCGAAATTTTCGTGATATCTTGTTTGTTCCCGAATTTCTGCACGTGTTTTCCAGGTCTTTTTTAGTATCACCTTCGTAAGTTGGCTACTTGTTCCATAATCCCACATTTTTTTGCCCTTCTCAGGCTGGTTAGATTGACGAGTAACGTTTTTTGTTTGGTCTCTGGTTAAGTGCCCCATTCAGTCCTGATTATATATGGTGTTTTGTTTTATGGATTTGAGCAATGCTGGGTGTTCGCCAGGGACTGTTCAGTCTCTTGCTGTCATCTGTTAGTTTTTTTAGGGCAGTGCTGATTTATAGCGACTTGGGTTTTTTTCAGGAACAATTCATAATAAATTCATCAATATCGTATAGGTTTCTAGCTCCGTGTGCCCCATCACTGATTTGCTTTGCTGTTGTGCACGTTCTTAATGGCTGCCTCATTGTGCCGTCTGAAGTTACTTTAGTAGTGTCTTGGGGTAGTTTACCCAGGTTGTTCTGCGGAAAGTAGGGTAGTGGTCTGTGGTCTTATCTGGACACTTATGCCTTGCTTTTAAAGGGGATATGGTGTTGGTCAGATGTGGTCAGTCGGGCCACACACTAGGCTCTGTACCTCTTGTTGGTTTTTGTTATGTGGTCGAAACATACAGTACTTCATTGTGTTTGTGATTCAGTAACGTGTGGGTCCTGTCTTGCCGGAGATTTATTTTGAGGTTCGCCTGAGAGTAGTAAGTGATCTTTGTTCATGCGTTGCATCAGTTATCATACTTCCTAGATTTTGACTAACATGGGCTATGTTGACTGTGGAACCTCTGTAGATGTTTCTCACTGTGAGAGGTTTTTGTAGGTACTTTGGAATTTGAATTTAGCTATTATATCTTCCCATGATCATCCCCTTGTGCACGTATAGTGATACATTCTTGTTGGTCTGAGTAGTCTATGGCTTGTTGCCACCCCTTGGATCTGCCTACAGTTGTGTTATGGCTGTGTAACCAGGATGGCATAGACATCTGTATATAAGGGCTTTTAGCCAGGGTTTCAGTTAGTGTAATGCTGGATATTGGCATGTAGGAATTTGTAAAGCTATGAGGTCATCGTAATGCGTGCTTCTTAAAGATCTGCTATGTAGTTTAATATAGTTAGTGTTGTTGGCCCTGAAGAAGTGCCTTTGATTGTTCTGACAGTGTAGTAATTTACAGTTACTGTTGATTCATTTCCGTCATTAAATAAGAGGTTGGTATTCAGGATCAATGCTTGTAATCTAAGATTTGTAGTGATCTATAGTTTGAATTTAAGTATAAAACAATAGTTAAAAATAGTCCTTAAGCTAAAAAATAGCACCTGGATTATTTAACAAAAGTGATAAAATAATGAGCTAAGGGTCTATACAACTTCAAGTGATGATCAAATAGTGGAGCTATGGGGAATATGATAGAGTAGGTAAGTACTATAAAGGTAATTTTGTAAAGTTCGATTTATAGTATCAATTATATCTATAAATAGGGACTAAATATAGGTTGTGGTGACCAATTTATAACGTGGTAATCAAAAAAAATGAGCCTTTGGGATTATAATGGCAAATTGTTGAACTTCTTCCTACTTTAGCACCTAAGAATTGCTCCTTGATTATTTTAAACACTTGTGCATATCTCTACCTAGGAAAGTTATTAACAGAGAACTAAAATAAGGAGAAAGAAAACATATAAGGGGACTCAATTAAGTAATGGTAAGCAAAAAGTTAAGGGGCAGCTGGTAGGAATCTATCATATAAACTTATAATATAACAATACAATTTGAAATGGGTCACTTGCACTTGCCCTAGAGTTCTGTATAGGTTGTTGACAAGATCAAGATTATACCTAGATTTCATTGACAAAATAAAAATCACAATTCAAGTACAAATCGAATATAATACGTAAACAAAATACCAATGGATACTGTCTTGATTCTAATATGATAGTAGGAGGGTAGACAGGTACCCAGGTACAAGGGATATATTAAAGGTTGGGGTTGAATATAAACACTTGGCAAACTTTGGCTACAAAATGTTATGAGAAGAAAAAATAATGTTTAATGTACAAATTCAAATTGATGGTAGTAAATATGGTGTTGTAATAAAAATTTTCTGTAAGTTAATACTGATTACAAAAAAAGTGAAAAAAAGTAATGTTTATTTCATTCAAACTTGCACTGGACCCCCACCCCCCCCCCCCCCCCCCCCCCCCCCCCCCACCCCCCCCCCCGGTCGTTTTACTTGAGGTTTTATATGGCAGTACAAGGGTAATTCAGAGTAATCTAGGATGTAATGTGGTATTAAACCTGATAAAGGTAATTAGAAAGTAATGGTTAGTAAATGTCAAATTGTTAAGGGAGTAAATGAAATTTTTTAGTAAAATGTATTTATTAATTTTAGTAAGTAAATCTCAATTGAGTAGTAGTTACTATACTGCTCCACTACCAGAATTAAAATCTAAACTATACCAGTATATACTACCCACTAATTTCTATTACTACTACACTTATACTATACTCCCACTATTACTATACTACACTATATACCACAGCTCGGCTGATTCTGGGCATGGACTTTAAGTATTCTGTCCAGCCTCCCTCTTGAGACAACCACAGGTCTGCTTGTAATTGCCCCTTATGGTGGTGGGGCTGCTTGAACAGTCTTGCCCAGGACACTTAATGTGTTTTCTCTTGGTGTTTTACCAGTGACGCCCCTACTTTTCACTGGGGGTATGTTGCATCTGCCCGTCTTTGCTTTCGTATGGAGTGATTTCTGTGTGCATATTAGGGGCCAGTTCCCTCCAGAATCTTCCAGGTGTATAGATCTCAGATATCTCTCTCGCCTGCGCTCTAGTGAAGTACAAGTCAAGTGACTCCCAGGCACTCCCAGTAGTTAAGGTGTTTGATGGACTTATACGTGCAGTAAAGGTTCTTCTGTACATTCTCTCGTCAGCAATTTTCACTGCCTTGAATGGGGATGTTAATGTACAGCAGTATTCCAGCCTAGAAAGAAGAAGTGATTTCAAACAAGGATTCATCAGTCCTCAACCTTGGAGAAAAAGTATTTGAGGGTGGTCAGTCCTCAGACACCGTATTGATGAGAAGCCTACTGTGTAGACGAAAAGTTTCAACAATAAGATACCCAACTGTTGCCACATGTGTCTTAGTCCTTATACCGTTAGGAGGATGTGTTGTAAGTGAGGGACGGAACGGCTGATGGAGTATGTGGGGGTGGGGGAGTGGGGGGAACAATGCGCGGAAGAGGTGTGCGAGGTTCATGCATTGACGTCATCATCGAGATGGGGGGGTCTTGATGGAGAAGTTACTTAGGGGGGATGTGAGGGAGCGGGGTAACTCCAGGACCACCTTGGACCGACCTCCCTCTTGCGCCCACGCTGCTAGGTTAATGTTGCTGATATACACTAACACACTGTCTACGTTGTTCTGTTTACCCCGTCGTTCCTCCTCTCTCTCTCTCTCTCTCTCTCTCTCTCTCTCTCTCTCTCTCTCTCTTCTCTCTCTCTCTCTCTCATTTACACAGGGTTTTTACAAGGTTAGGTTTAAGGCTCCTAACTTTATTTACTGGGTAAGAGCTGTTACCTACATCAGCTGTCTCTCTTAAATCAGTTACTTTGGTATTAGTCGAGGACAATACCATCAGCACAACATCCTGGCTGGTAAGTTTTTTAGGTACAGGTACACATAAGTACGGTTATCATACTGGTAAATACCTGTTAAACACCACAGTGAAATAGGAAATAACACCTGAGAGTTTCATATACTTACATATCCTTTGAAGATGTGTAAAACACATGAAGGCGCTATTTATTTCATATTTTCACTGTGATATTTGTTCATTTTGTATTCACGTGTTTAATTGTGATTTCTTCCTAGTAAAGTATGTGTGAATTATTTACCCGTTGGTTTTGTAGTTTGTGAAGGTTTTAGTGGGGGTGTGAGTTTGACCTGACTGGATTGGGCCAGTAGGTGATTGGGACCTGCCTTTGCATGGGCCAATAGGCCCCGCTGCCGTGTTCTTTCTTATGTTTCCTGATGCAGGTCACATGTGACCCACAGCTGGGCTTTTGGGCATCTGACTGAGGCCTTCCACTGGCTTACCACTCCATCCTAAAAATTAAGGTTATAATTATAAATACCAAAGCTTAATACCCACCGGATAACCCAAATGTTTAAAGTGACTTATTTCCATTGTGGTCTTGTTGATATTTATTATTTAAAGCCCAGCTGTAAGTTACAGTAAGAATCGTGCAAGTGCCAGACAAGTCTGACTCAGAGCCGGGCTCCAAGAGTAGGACGACTCTCGAAACCCATCAGAGATACTTAAAGTCGGTGCCGGATCAGCCGAGCTGTGATTCCTACATTGACTACATGCGACCAGCAGTAACTGTCAGTAAGAGGAACTCAGACAACCCTGGGTGCTGAGACTACTGTCCCTGCGATGGCGACTTTGTTTTAGTAGTCATTCCTCAGGGGAAAGCTTTGCAAAGAACATTTTCTTGCAACGAGTTACGCCATCTCTTGCTGGTGTCACAAGCCGTTGCAGAGAAAGGCGTTTCTGTGGGGTAGTGTACTCATTTGAGTGTCGTTGTTGTTCCTTGTGTTCCAGATGGTGATGCCATCCTCGTTGACAGTAATCCGTACAATGTAAAAAGTTATTTATCGAGTAACCTTTTATGTTGTTAATGTTTATGTTGTACCTCGTGTCACCCGTGTTCGACTCAGAACGAATACCAGTATTGTAGGCGTGCTCATTTCTTTTCCTCTTGTTGCAGTGAGAGATAGTTTGATCTGTCCTCCCTTGCTCATATTGCGTGTTATAGCATTCTGTTTTCAACCCGGGGAGAGTTTCCCCC
>NW_026506858.1:0-20630 GCF_026875155.1 Cherax quadricarinatus | reverse complement strand
CATTGTTGCTGGTTTGGGGTTGCTTGGTAACAAGTACGAAGTTTTCCCCCTTCTCTAGGCGTTTGGTATTTGTTGGTTTTGTTTAAAAAAGTTTTTGGGGGAGGTCTCCCACTGTTGGTGCTGATGGTTCGTATGTAAATTGATTTTTTAAAAAGGTCCATCTTTTAGTGTTGTGTCATGGTTGAGTTGACGCTCCACCTTCTTTGTGGGCGGTGGGACGAAAATTTTTGGGGTCGTTGGCGAGGTCCTTAAGGGCAGTGATGTATCTTCTAGGAAGTTTAAAAGAAAGGGTTTCCCAATAAACGCAGTGGAAGGCCCTGTATATAACCCTTCGGGAAGTTGCTGTCCTGTGTCTAGGTTTCCCCTGGTAACAAGATTGAGGATAGTTAGGTTGCGTATTTTGGTGGTTTTTTGAGCCCCGACTCGTTTTGTTTTGTAGTCGGTTAAGGGCGGACGATAAGTTTTTATCAGGGTTCGCGTCCCATTTCCCCACGACTGTTCGAAAAAAATTAAAAAAAAACCCGGCAGCTTCCCATCTCGAAGTCTTAGAAAGAATCCTCCTGAAAAAACGTAAACCGCTATCAATGTCCTCCTGTTATATACAAAAAGCACAGAGAGTAAACACTGAAACAAGCTCCCTCATTTCAGTTTAATTTGCCCAAACCTATTTTTTTGTTACCCAAGTAATAGCTTTCTTTCTTTTATCATTACAAATTTAATTGCTTTACCATATTGTATTACTTTTGTCACTCCCCTATACTACTATACTACCAACTAGTAAACCCAAAATTGGACCTCACTTATTCCCCTCACTCTGACCCTTTATTACCCTCTGTGCCCTGTTTTTGTTTTAAGGGTTTGAAAAAGCTCCTGGAGAGCGAAATTGCCAATAAATGTCACATTTGTTGCATTGGTTTCCTTTTTCTTTTCATATTTTCGGTAATTTACCAATTTATTAAAGATAAGTAACAGAAATCCAAAATTATTTTGAGCTCTAAATCATGTGGGCCTATTTAGTTAGCTGTCAGTTTTGGTCTCCCTTTCTACGGTGGTATAGACTCATTGAGGCATACAAGAAATGACTAAAAAGATTTCTGTGTAAGGAACCCCCTATGAAAATGACTTTAAAAAACCTTTAAAACTCCCTCTCTGGGGGCTGTAAATTAGAACATTGAAATCTTGGGTATCTTTTTTGAGGGAAAAGTTTCGCCACACATGGCTTCTCAGTCCCTACAAAGGAGAATCTTGAAGAACAGAGGAGAATGAGGTAATCATCCCTAACCCTTTATCGATTTGTCAGTCCATCAATCTTGAATAGAATACGGCATACGTCTGAGAAGGAGCTAATAAACCGTTTGGCAGGAGAGTTGCAGAAGATCATAGGTCGTGTAACATTTGATGAATTGTTTGAAGTGGGGTTCGTGCCAAGAATTAGGCAAGCGAAGAATTCCCAAGTATTAAGATCCCAGATAATTTGCAGTGTCTGACAGGTTTGTAGATGAATGGTTCAGAGAACCGACATGTGATAAATTAAAGACACATGAGTAACTCTTGGGTTATCTTATTGAGAAACGTTTCGGCCACACATTTGGCTATCATCAGTCCATACAAAGGAGAATCTTGAAGAACAGGAGTGAGAATGAGAGTAATCAGTCCCCTTCAACCTTGATCGATGTTGTCAGTTCCCATCAATCTTGAATAGAATAACAGGCATACGTGCTGATAAGGAGAGATTATAAACCGTTGGAGGAGAGTCGAGAAGTCATAGTCGAGTGTAACATTTTTTGAAAGTTTGAAGTAGGTCGTGCCCAATAATTAGGCAAGCGAAGAATTCCCAAAGTATTCAGATCCCAAGGAATTCCAGTGTCTGACAGGTTTTTGTAATGAATGGTTCAGAGAACGACAATGTAGCTAAATTAGACACATGTGAAACTCTTGGGTAAACTTTAATAGAGGAAACGTTTCGCCACACATGGCATCAACATCAGTCCATACAAAGGAGAATCTGAAGAACAGGAGGAGAATGAGGTAATCAGTCCCTCAACCTTGAGTCGATGTGGGTCCCAAGTCCATCAATCTTGAATAGAATACGGCATACGTGCTGGAGAAGGAGCTTATAAACCGTTGCAGGAGAGTGACAAGAAGTCATAGTTCGTGTAACATTATGTTGAATGTTGAAGTAGGTCGTGCCCAAGAATTAGGCAAGCGAAGAATTCCCAATTATTATAGAACCCAAGAAGTTGCAGTGTCTGACATGTTTGTAGTAGATGACTGGTTCAGATGAACCGACATAGTTGATAAATTGAACACTTGTGAAACTCATGGTATCTTTATTGAGGAAACGTTTCGCCACACCAGTGGCTTCATCAGTCATACAAAGAGAGAATCTGAAGAACAGAGGAGAAAGATGTAATCAGTCCCTCAACCTTGAGTCGAAGTGGTCAGTCCATCAATCTGAATAGAATACGGCCATACGTGCTGAGAAGGAGCATTAAACCGTTGGCAAGAAGGTGGCAAGAAGTCATAGGACGTGTAACATTTGTTGAATGTTGAAGTAGTCAGTGCCCAAAGAATTAGGCAAGCTGAAGATTCCCAAGTATTAAGATCCAAGAAGTTGCAGTGTCTGACGGTGTTGTAGATGAAATTGGATCAAAACCGACATGGTTAGATAAAATAAGACACATGTGAAACTCCTTGGTATCTTTATTGAGGAAACGTTCGCACACAGTGCTTCATCAGTCCATACAAAGGAGAATCTTGAAGAAGCATGAGGAGAATGAGGTAATCATCCCTCAACCCTTGAGGTCGATGTGGTCAGTCCATCAAGTCTTGAATAGAAAAACGGCAATACCGTGCTGAGAAGGAGCTTTATGCGAACCGTTGGCAGGGCTAGGTGCAGAAGTCATAGTCGTGTAACATTTGTTGAATGTTGAAGTAGGTCGAGCCCAAGAATTAGGCCCAAGCGAAGAATTCCCAGTATTAAGATCCAAAGAGTTGCAGTGGTCTGACAGTTTGTAGATGAATGGTATCAGAGAACCGACATGTTGATAAATTAGACACATGTGAAACTCATGTGGGAAACTTTATTTGAGGAATATCGTTTCGCCACAACAGTGGCTTCAACCATCATTCATACTGAAGGAGAAATCTTGAAGAACAGGAGGATAATGAGGAATCAGTTCCCTCAACCTTGAGTCGATGTGGTCAGTCCATCAATCTTGAATAGAATACGCATACGAGCTGAGAAGGACCTTATAGACCGTTGGCAGAGAGGCTGCAGCGTCATAGGTCGTGTAACATATGTTGAATGTTGAAGTAGGGCTGCCAAGAATTAGGCAAGCGAAGAATTCCCAAGTAATTAAGATCCGCAAGAAGTTGCAGTGTCCTTAACAGTTGAAGATGAATGGTTCAGAGAACCGACATGTTGAAAAATAGACAAACATGTGAAACTCTTTTGGGTATCTTTAATTGAGGAAACTTTTCGCCACACAGTGGCTTCAGCAATCGCATACAAAGGAGAATCTTGAAGAACAGGAGGAAATGAGGAATCATTCCCTCAACCCTTGAGTCGATGGTTGTCAGTCCATCAATCTTGAAATATAATACTGCTATACGTGCTAGAGGAGCTTATAAACCGTTTGCAGGAATTTGCAAAGTCTAGTCGTGTAACCAGTATTTATGGGTTTAAAATGTTGAATAGGTCGTGCCCAAAGAATTAGGCAAGCAAGAATCCCAATATTAAGATCCCAAGAAGTTGCAGTGGTCAGACAGGTTTTGGTAGATGAAATGGGTCAGAGAACCGACATGTTGATAAATTAGACACATGTGAAACTCTTGGGTATCTTTATTGATGAAACTTTCGCCCACACAGTGGCTTCATCAGTCCATACAAAGGAGAAATCTTGAAGACAGGAGGAGAAGAGTAATCAGCTTGCCTAATTCTTGGGCACACCTTCTTCAACATTCAACAAATGGTACACGACCCTATGATTCTGCACCTCACCTGCCAACGGTTTATAAGCTCCTTCTCAGCACGTTATTGCCGTAAATCTATACAAGATTGATGGACTGACCACATCGTCTCAAGGTTGAGGGACAGAATACCTCATTTCTCCTCCTGTTCTTCAAGATTCTCCTTTGTATGGACAGATTAAGCCACTGTGTGGCAAACGTTTCCTCAATAAAGATACCCAAGAGTTTCAAATGTGTCTAAATTTATCAACATGTCCGGTTCTCTGAACCATTCGATCTACAAACCTGTCCACACTGCAACTCTTGGGATCTAATACTAGGGAATTCTTCGCTTGCACTAATGTTCTTGGGCACGACCTACTTCAACATTCAACAAATTTTACACGACCTATGACATCTGCACCTCTCCTGCCAACGTTTTATAAGCATCCCAGTCTCACACGTATGCTCAGTATTCTATTCAAGATTGTTGGACTGACCACCCATCGACTCAAGTTGAGGGACTGAATTACCTCATTCTCCTCCTGTTCTTCAAGTTCAGCCTTTGTTGGACTGATGAAGCCACAGTTGGCGAACGTTTCTCAATAAAGAATACCCAAGAGTTTTCACATGATGTCTGATTTATCAACATGTCGGTTCAACAGAATCCAATCCATCTACAAACCTGTCCAGACACTGCAACTTCTTGGGATCTTAATACTTGGGAATTCTTCGCTTGCCTAATTCTTGGGCACGACTACTTCATCATTCAACCAAATGTACACGACCTATGGACTTCTGCACCTCTCCGCCCAACGGTTTATAAGCACCTTCTCCATCACGTATGCCGTATACTAAACAAGATTGATGAGACTCTGACCACATCGACTCAGGTTGAGGGACTGATTACCTCATTCTCCTCCTGATCTTCAAGATTCTCCTTTGTATGGATGAATAAAGCCACTGTGTGGCGAAACGTTTCCTCAATAAAGATACCCTAGAGTTTCCAACATGTGTCTAATTTATCAAATGTCGGTTTCCTGACCATTCATCTACAAACCTGTCAGACACTCAACTTTCTTGGGATCTTAATACTTGGGAATTCTTCGCTTGCCCTAATTCTTTGGCACGACCTACTTCAACATTCAACAAATGTATACACGGACCTAATGACTTACTGCACCTCTCCTCCAACGGTTTTATAAGCTCTTCTCAGCATGTAATGCCGTATTCTAATTCAAGATTGATACTGACCACAATAGATTGGAGACAGATTACCTCATTCTCCTCCTGTTCTCAAGATTCTCCTTTGTATGGACTGATTGAAGCCACTGTGTGGCGAAACCGTTTCTCAATAAAGATACCCACAAGAGTTTCAGCATTGTCTAATTATCAACATGTCGGTTCCCTGAACCATTCATCTACAAACCTGTCCAACACTGCAACTTTCTTGTGATCTTATCTTGGAGATTCTTCGCTTGCCTAATTCTTGGGCACGATCTACTTTCATCATCAACAAATGTAACACGACCTATGACTTCTGCAACTCTCCTGCCAACGGTTTTATAAGCTCCTTCTCACGACGTATGCCGAATTCTATTCAAGATTGAAGGACTGACCACATCGACTCAAGGTTGAGGGTCTGATTACCTCATTCTCCTCCTGTTCTCCAGATTCTCCTTTGTATGGAACTGATGAAGCCACTGTGTGGCGAAACGTTTCCTCAATAAAGATAGCCCAAGAGTTTCACATGTGTCTTAATTTTATCAACATGTCGTCACTCTGAAGCCATTCTATCGACAAACCTTGCAGACACATGCCACTTCTTGGATCTAATACGTGTGGAATTCTTACGCTTGCCTAATTCTTGTCACGCGACCTACTTCAACATTCAACAAATTGTTACACGACCTATGATCTTCTGCACCTCTCCTGCCAACGGTTTATAAGCACCTTCTCCGCCGTATGCCGTATCTATTCAAGAATTGATGACTTGAGACCACATCGACTCAAGGTTGGAGGGACTGATTACCCTCAATCTCCTCCTGTTCATCAAGATTCTTCCTTTGTAAGGACTGATGAGCGCACTGATTGCGAAACGTTCCTCAATAAATAAACCCAAGATGTTTCCACACGTGAGGAAATCGGTATGGTGATACCGACAAGATGTGAAAAAGACACTTATGTACAGTTCAGGAACAATTTATTGAAAGGAACGTTTTCGCCACGAGTGGCTTCTTCCGTCCTAATACAGAGAAAACTAAGAAAAACACACATATAAATAGTGTGTGGGAGTCAGTTGAGGTGAAGCGTGGGTAGAGGTGGTAGTCTAGTAGTAGTAATGGAGAACTAAGGAGGTGAGGTAGAGAGGGACCTGCGGGCATCATAACACCAGTTGCCAGGAATGGTTAATATCCTCTTCTTAATAAATTTGAAATACTGTAACTACGCGTGACTTTTGCTGTATTATATTATAAGTTAACTTGACCGAATTAGGTGCTAGTCTTCAATGCATTTTCGGTCCGTCTTAAGTACGTCTTCTTTAAAAAACATATGTTTTAGCTTCACTGAATTTCATGTAGGTGTCCAACATCGTCTCTAGTTGAACACATGCGTTTTTTGCGGTCAACATTATCTGCAAGCATTTTTTGTGTACTGCTATCCTATATGTTCCAATTCTGGGCTGTTGTCCGCCTAGCATATACTATTTGTCACCCCCCCACATGGTATAGTGTTGTAGATTCGCAGCACTTGTGCAGAAACATGCTCGGGTTTTTGTATCATGTTCCTAATATATATTGAACAGCTGTGTAGAAAATTTATAGCCAGTTTTTCTGTCAAAGCATTATGAAACGATTTGTGGCAACGATGTAGACTCGTGTAAAACGATTTAACTTGGAGCTTATCTTCAATTATGATATGTGTAGGTGTCTTGCTGAGGATACGGATGGGCACTTTATCCTGCAGACAACGTAAGAAAGTGTAGGGGAAAGTGTAGTGAACATAAAAGAGATGGGTGATGTATGTACATTCTTCTTCGAGGGAAGGCTGCGGACAGGAATTCAGTAGGCTCTCAGAAGAAGCCAATAACTTACACCTCTTTAAGTTCATGTGTCATGGTGAAGAGAATAAATGTAGAAGATACATTCTTTGTAGGTAGGTAACTCATGACGATGTAGAGCTTTAAAGAAAGTTGCTTTCCCCTGTGTCGTAAGAGAACGTCGAGAAAAGGTAACTGGTGTCCTACGACCTCCTCTAGATTAAATTTAATAGTAGGGTTCCGAGTGTTTGGAGAGGAGTTGAGGATGCCCAGTACTCAAGATTTTTGTGGTACAATAACAAAATCATCATCTACGTACCGCAACCAAGTAACTGAATGCGAGGGATGTTATTGAGGATCCATCTTGATTCCAGGTCTCCATATATAAAATTGGCAAGAACATCACTGAGGGGGGATCCATGCTATCCGAAGAGGTATGGTTGTACTTCCTTGTCCTCTAACCAAAAACAGTGTATATAACATAAACACAAAGTTCGACAATGCTCCAAAATCATAGGCGGGTACAGGTAACCTGTATCATCTTTCATCACCCTCGAAGAAGATCAATGGTTGATCAAACTGGGACGATTGGTTATACGGCAGATTCACGTCCGAAAACTTGCAAGCACGTATACACTCCTGGTCGAGATCCCTGATACGGTTAATAGAGGTCACCGGCGAATGCTATAGATGAGCCTGACTGATTGTACCCAGGAGCTTCTACAAATATTTCGCCAAAACTCCATGCTGGAGACTTAGGGCGCTGCCGAATACCAGATGTAATGGGGTCTCATGAGGCACATTTAGTTTTTGTGGGGTCTTGGTAAAAGGGGTCATAAAGCTAGCTGCGACTTGGGTTGGATAGGAGTGATGAGGCGCAAAGATTTTTTTACCTTCTATTGTTCAGATTTTCCTGAGTATACTGCTGGGTCTTACTTGAAGAAAAGAATGCTGTTTCTTCTATCCCCTCATTCAATGTTCGGTAATGTGAAACTTATTATTTGGCGTCGTTCAAAAAATCTGTGCAACTTATAATCGTAGTCTGTACTGTTGAGGATGACCTACTTATGGTGTGGTGACTACTCCACCTATGTCCGCCTGTGGTGATTATAATATCATTATTGGTAGCTGAATGTTTTGATTGCCTGGATGTAGCGAAACGAGGAATGACTGGACGACTAGTTCAGAACTGCAAGCTAGACTGCAATAAGTGCCTCTTGTATAAACCTTTGATCTAAACACAGAGTCACCGAAGAAAATGGTTTTTGGATCACAGTGTCTAACTCGCATTTAGGCTTCCCGTATGCCAGTAGGCATACTTGAAGACCTAAGCTGAGTTCATCTGTATTCTGTATCACACTGAGTAACATAAGAAGAAAGGTTTATTGATGATGTCATCTCTACCGAATATCTTTCCAATTTTCTGTGTGTGACAGAGAGAGGAAGTTTTCTTTAGACCGTAGTTTTCTGGCTGTAGGTTGGCGGTGGTAACTTTGCTTAGGATGTGTTCGCTGGTGCGTTCTGTGCAGGAGTGGGATTGGAAGTTAGGAGCAGGTGACACTATGAGGAAATAATCTTTGGAGCAAGCAGATAGATCTTCCTTGTCACTCTCGAAGATAGTGGAAAGTAGGCAGGAAGAAGTGAAGATTAGAATCCGTGAGAATGGTTGTGGAGTGGATCTAGTTGCGAGCAGACCATATCTTCTATGCAGATCATGGCAGAAAAGAGGAACGGTTCCTTGAAGCTTGGCCTTCAGGAGGATAAAATGTATCCAGTATAAAACGTCCATTCACTAGTACTGTGTCTTGACAATGAGGAACAGGAAAGGATGCTAACCGACAAAGAATGTTGAAAAAAATAACACTCTTATGAACAGTTTCAGTTGACAAATAATCAAGGAAACGATTCGGCCACTGAGTTGGCTTCCCTACAGTCCTAATACAGAGACCACTAAGAAAACACACATGTAAAATATTGGTAGGGAGTCAGTGATGTGAAGCCGTGGAGTAGTAGTGGTTAGTAGTAGTAGTAATGGAACAAAGGATGTGAGTGATTAGAGAGTGTACCTGCTGTCATCAGTAACACCATGTCCCAGGATGGGTAAATATCCTCTTGCATAATAATTAGAAATACATAAACTACCGGACTTTTCTTTAATAGTGTTACTGACGAGAAATTAGATGCAGCTTCAAAGCTTTTCCTCCTCTTAAAGTCGTCTATCTTAATAACTATTAGCTTCATTGAATACATGAGGTGTCCAACATCGTCTCTTATGTTGAACACATCGTTTTTTGCGGTCATCATTCTGTCAAGCATTTTTGTGTTCTGCTATCCACATGTACCAGAGTTCTGGGTGTTACCCCCTACATATACTTTGTCACACCCCCCACATGGAATAGTGGTAAATCCTGCACTTTGTGCCAGGAATCATGCTTGGGTTTTTGTATCAGGTTCCTAATAGTCAGTATGAGGGACAGCTGGTAGATATTTTAGCCAGTTTTCAGTCAAACATTATTGAAACAATTTGTGGCAACGTTGCTGACCGGTAAAACGTTGTAACTTGGAGGCTTTCCGTCAATTTGAATAGGTGATATCCTGAACTGTACATAAGTGTCCTTTTTCCCACATCTAGTCGGTACCACCTACCATTTCCTCATTGTCAAGACACAGTACTAGTGAATGACTTTTTTATACAGAAGACTACCTTTCTCACCCCTGAAGGCACACAGCTTCAAGAACCGTTCCACTTTTCTGCAAGACAGCATAGAAGAAATGGTCGCACCTAGATCCACTCCCACACCATCTCACGATTCTAAACATCCCACCACTCCTGCTACTTTCCACTATCTACGAAGTGCAAGGAAGATCTATCACTTGCTCCAACGAAAATTTCCCATATTCTCGACGATTTTCTCGCTACACACTTCCCTTCCCACTCCTGACAGACGCACCAGCGGAACACATCCTAAGCGAAAGTTACCACCCCCAACCTCAGCAGAAAACTACGGCTCTACAAAGAAAACTTTCCTCTCTCTAGTCAACACAGCAAATGTAAAGGATATTGGTAGATCTGACATCATCATCAATAACCTTTCTTCTTATGATTCATCAGTATACAGAATCCGAAAGCACTCAGCTTAGGTCTCCAAGTTTGCTACTGGCATACGGAAGCCTAAATGCGAGGTTAGCACAGTGATTCAAAAAACATTACTTCGGTGACTCCAGAGATTAACAAAAGGTTTGCATACAAGGACTTAATGCAGCTGCAAGTTTCTGAACCTATCCTTCCCAGTCATTCCTCGTCGCTACATCCAGTCACCCAAAACACTTACTACCAAATAATTATATTCGATCATACACTCAACAGCGGACCTAAAGGAGGAGAGTGTCCTCCTCAACAGTACAGACTACGTTTATAAGATGCAAGAATTATTGAACGACGCCACACATACGTTTCCAACCCCGAACATGCATGGAGGAAAGAAACAGATTCTTTCTCAAGTAAAGACCCGCAGAATACTCAGGAAATCAAGAAGAAGGATAAAAAACTCTGCGCCTCATCCCTACCAACCCCAATCAGCTAGACTTATGTATAACCAAAGACCACAAACCAAATGTCCTATGAAGACCCATAACACTGTTATCGCAGCGCCCCTCACAGTCTAGCAGGAGTTTTGGCGAATTATTTTCAAAGACTCCTGGGTACAGATCATTCATGCTCATCTAAAGCATTCGGGTGACCTCCTAACCGTATCAGGGAGTCTCGACATGAGTGATAAGAAGCTTGCAAGTTTTGACGTGACTGTGTCTTATTCATCACCAAATGTCCCAGTGTGATCAAGCCATTGATCTTCTTCAGCAGGGTGATTAAAGATTATACAGAGTTACCTGTACCCCGCCAAGTATTTGTGAGCCTTGTCGAACATTGTGTTCTTTATAACTGTTTAATAGGATCGAGACAAGGAATACAAACACACTTCGGACTAGCCATGGGATCCCCCCTCAGTGCAAGCGTCATCTTGCCTATTTATATATGGAGGACCTGAATCAAGAATGATCCTCAATAACCATCCCTCTTTCCAATCTTTGGATTCTGTACTAGATATATTTTGGTCCATTGTACCCAAAAATCTGACGTACAGGCATCCTCAACACCATAACACGCTTGAACCTACTATTAAATTTACTCTAGAGGAAGGAGAAGGAAAACCATTTACCTTTTCTCGACGTTCTCCTTACGCATCAGGAAGCAAACTTTTCTTTTAAAGTCTATGAAAGCCTACCGTACAAGAAATGATTTCTACAATTTCTACTCTCGACCATGACACAAGAACATAAAAGAGGTAGTTATTGGCTTTCTTTCTGAGAGCCTACAGAATTTTCCCCAGTCCGCAGTTTCCTCGAAGAAGAATGTACATACATCACCAACTCTTTTAGTTCACTACACTTTCCCCTACACTTCATACGTGACTGCAGGAAACGGGCAACACGTATCTCTCAGCAAGACCAACACCTATCAAATTGAAGAAAAGCCCTCCAAGTACCTCGTTTTACCGGTCAGCAACGTTGCACAAATGTATTCAAAATGTTTGACAGAAAACTGGCTAAAAATATCTACCACTGTTCAACTAAATTAGGAACCTGATACAAAAACCCAAGCATGTTCTGGCACAATGCAGGAATCACACTATACAGTGGGGGGTGTGACAAAGTATCTATGTAGGGAAACAGCCAGAACACTGGACATTATATATGCAAACACTAACAATGCAAGCAGAAAATGATGACCCAAAAACGCATGTGTTTCAACATAGAGACGATGTTGACACTCAAGAAATACAATGAAGCAACTATTTATTAAAGAAGACTACTTAAGACGGAAGAAAATTGCATTGACGCGGTCGTGCACTATTTCTGACATTAACACAATAAAGCCAAAAGTCCGTATTTACAGTATTTCAAAATTATTAAGCAAGATGATAAAACCCAACTGGGAACTGGTGTTACTTGATGCCCGCATGTCCCTCTCTAACGCTCACCTCCTTATTCCATTACAACTACTACAACCACCTCTACCCACGCTTCACCTCACTCTGACTCCCACCACAATATATATGTGTGTTTTTTTCTTAGTTTTTACTCTGTATTAGGACTGAAAGAGCCAAACTCTTGGCGATACGTATCCTTTAATAAATTTCCTGACTGTAACATAAGTGACCTATTTTCCACAGTTTCACATGTGTCTAATTTATCACAAGTCGGTTCTCTGAACCATTCATCTACAAACTCTGGAGAGGCGTAGACGAGAGGAGATATCATTGAAGTGTATAAGTGGATACAGGCAAAAACAAGGGAGATATTAATAAAGAACTGAGGGTATCGAACCATGTAAAACCAGGAATAATGGAATCAGTTGGATAAATTAAATTTAGAAAGACAGTAGGTGAAGTGATGTTGTTCTAACCAGTTGTAGATGCGTGTACAGTCTTCCTAGTGAGTTGATAGAGGCTAGGACCTTGTGTAGCTTTAAGAAGAGAGTGGACAAATATATGAGTGGGAGGGGCTGGGTTTGATTGGTGTCATTGGGTACGGAGTTATTTCTTGGGTGCTTTAGGTAGAGATCGTTTTGAAAAGGAACCTGCCTCGTAAGGGCCCGAGTAGCCTTCTGCAGTGTCCTACATTCTTATGTTCTTATGTTCTTAAAACATTATTAACTCACGTGCAACGTCCCTACTCAATCCAGCCCCTCTCAACTCATACCAAAGAGATCACTCATAGGCGATCTAAAACACAGTTGAAATGCTCCAAAGTAAACATGAAGGTGTGATTCTCATATGTGTCTTACCAACACAGAAATAACTCAGACGAACACTGCAATATGCTGTACTGACCAACTGAAGGATGACCCCCTTTTACCACTGACCTTTCCATGAATGTGCTCCCTTAATAATACTACCTTCAAATATATAATAATTAATTAATTATTTAATATTATAACATCTCCATCTTCATTCTGCTGTGTACCCTGATGAAGCTCACAGCGAAGAAGACAAGAATCGCTTATACTGCATTGTGTCTGTTAGATACCAAGGTCTCTCGTAAGTTATGCGTCCCTCAGTTCTGTTAGTAAAAGGATGACAAGTGTAACTAATGTGACAGGTTATAGTTGGCATAGTTGCAATGGTGTCTTTTTACCTTAACATATTGTCAGAATCCTACAACATTGTTATTGGTCCATTTTCTGGTATCCATACTTAAGAATTATGGAGGCTCAAAGAAGTTTGAGATCCCTGAAATTACGACATTAAGAATGTAGAACTGAGAAGAGATATCAAGGAGCTGTATACAAGGATGTACTGAAGAAATCCACCCATCAATATTTAGTAAAAGGACACATGCGGTTAATGTGGGCATTTTATTGGCGGCAACTTGGAAACATTAGCCACGATAAGAAATGTCCATTCGTGCAGCGTGTCCTTTTACTAAAGTTTGTCGAAATTTTATTCATGCTGCTAGTATATAGTAAGAATGCAAAATAACTGCTGAACAACTTGAAAAACAATAAAATTTTCCAAAAACCCTTTTTTTTTGGGGGTTAAAACTCCTTCCTAACTTGGGGTTTATTTTTAAATTTACCCACCCCCTCTGGGACTGATTACCTCATTCTCTCCTGTTCTAAAGGGATTCTCCTTTGTATGGATGATGAGCCACTGTGTGGCGAAACGTTTCCTCAATAAAGATACCCAAGAGTTTCACATGTGTCTAATTTATCAACATGTCGGTTCTCTGAACCATTCATCTACAAACCTGTCAGCACTGCAACTTCTTGGGATCTTAATACTTGGGAATTCTTCGCTTGCCTAATTCTTGGGCACGATCTACTTCAACATTCAACAAATGTTACACGACCTATGACTTCTGCACCTCTCCTGCCAAACGGTTTATAAGCTCCTTCTCAGCACGTATGCCGTATTCTATTCAAGATTGATGGACTGTACCACATCGACTCAAGGTTGAGGGACTGATTACCTCATTCTCCTCCTGTTCTTCAAGATTTCCTTTGTATGGACTGATGAAGCCACTGTGTGGCGAAAGTTTCCTCAATAAAGATACCCAAGAGTTTCACATGTGTCTAATTTATCAACATGTCGGTTCTCTGAACCATTTTCATCTACAAACCTGTCAGACACTGCAACTTCTTGGGATCTTAATACTTGGGAATTCTTCGCTTGCCTAATTCTTGGGCACGACCTACTTCAACATTCAACAAATGTTACACGACCTATGACTTCTGCACCTCTCCTGCCAACGGTTTATAAGCTCCTTCTCAGCACGTATGCCGTATTCTATTCAAGATTGATGGACTGACCACATCGACTCAAGGTTGAGGGACTGATTACCTCATTCTCCTCCTGTTCTTCAAGATTCTCCTTTGTATGGACTGATGAAGCCACTGTGTGGCGAAACGTTTCCTCAATAAAGATACCCAAGAGTTTCACATGTGAGGAAATGGTATGGTGATACCGACAAGATGTGGAAAAAGACACTTATGTACAGTTCAGGACATTTATTAAAGGAAACGTTTCGCCACGAGTGGCTTCTTCAGTCCTAATACAGAGAAAACTAAGAAAACACACATATATATAGTGGTGGGAGTCAGGTGAGGTGAAGCGTGGGTAGAGGTGGTAGTAGTAGTAGTAATGGAACTAAGGAGGTGAGGTTAGAGAGGGACCTGCTGGCATCAAGTAACACCAGTTCCCGGGAAATGGGTAAATTCCTCTTGCTTAATAATTTTGAAATACTGTAACTACCGGGACTTTTGCTTTTATAGTGTTACTGACAGAAATTAGTGCAGCTTCAATGCATTTTCTCCGTCTTAAGTCGTCTTCTTTAATAACTAGTTTAGCTTCATTGAATTTCATGAGGTGTCCAAACATCGTCTCTATGTTGAACACATGCGTTTTTGCGGTCATCATTTCTGCAAGCATTTTTGTGTTCTGCTATCCTAATGTCCAGAGTTCTGGCTGTTTCCCCTAATATATTTTGTCACACCCCCCACATGGTATAGTGTAGATTCTGCACTTGTGCCAGAATCATGCTTGGGTTTTTGTATCAGGTTCTAATAGAAAGTTGAACAGCTGGTAGATATTTTAGCCAGTTTTCTGTCAAACATTTTTGAAACATTTGTGGCAACGTTGTTGACGGTAAAAACGATGTAACTTGGAGGCTTTTCTTCAATTTGATAGGTGTTGGTCTTGCTGAGGATACGTGTTGCACGTTTCCTGCAGTCACGTATGAAGTGTAGGGGAAAGTGTAGTGAACTAAAAGAGTTGGTGATGTATGTACATTCTTCTTCAAAGGGAACTGCGGACTGGAAATTCTGTAGGCTCTCAGAAAGAAGCCAATAACTACCCCTCTTTTAGTTCTTGTGTCATGGTGAGAGAAGAAATGTTAGAAGATCATTCTTGTAGGTAGGCTTCCGGTAGACTTTAAAAGAAAGTTTGCTTTCCCCTGTGCGTAAGAGAACGTCGAGAAAAGGTAACTGGTTGTCCTTCTCCTCCTCTAGAGTAAATTTAATAGTAGGTTCCAGAGTGTTGATGGTGTTGAGGATGCCCTGTACGTCAAGATTTTTGGGTACAATGACCAAAATATCATCTACGTACCGCATCCAAGTAACTGAACGAGGGATGTTATTGAGGATCCTTCTTGATTCCAGGTCCTCCATATATAAATTGGCAAGAACTGCACTGAGGGGGGATCCCATGGCTAGTCCGAAGAGTTGTTTGTATTCTTGTCCTCGAACCTAAAACAGTTATAACGAACACAAAGTTCGACAAGGCTCACAAAATCTTGGCGGGGTACAGGTAACTCTGTATCATCTTTAATCACCCTGCGAAGAAGATCAATGGCTTGATCAACTGGGACATTGGTGAATAAGGCAGTCACGTCAAAACTTGCAAGCTTCTTATCACTCTGTCGAGACCCCTGATACGGTTAAGGAGGTCACCCGAATGCTTTAGATGAGCCTGACTGATTGTACCCAGGAGCTTTGACAAATATTTCGCCAAAACTCCTGCTAGACTGTGAGGGGCGCTGCCGATACCAGATGTAATGGGTCTCATAGGCACATTTGGTTTGTGGGTCTTTGGTAAACCATAAAGTCTAGCTGACTTGGGGTTGGTAGGGATGAGGCGCAAGAGTTTTTTACCTTCTTCTGATTTCCTGAGTATACTGCGGGTCTTACTGAGAAAAGAATCTGTTTCTTTCCTCCATGCATGTTCGGGATGGAAACGTATGTGTTGGCGTCGTTCAATAAATCTTGCATCTTACTAAGTAGTCTGTATGTTGAGGATGACCACTCCTCCTCCTTTGTCCGCTGTGGTGATGAGAATATCATTATTGGTAGCTAAGTGTTTGAGTGCCTGGATGTAGCGACGAGGAATGACTGGACGACTAGGTTCAGAAACTGCAGCTGCAATAAGTCCTTGTATGAAACCTTTGTTAAACTCAGAGTCACCGAAGAAATGGTTTTTGATCACTGTGTCTAACTCGCATTTAGGCTTCCGTATGCCAGTAGCAAACTTGAGACCTAAGCTGAGTGCTTCGGATTCTGTATCACTGAGAACATAAGAAGAAAGGTTATTGATGATGTCAGCTCTACCAATATATCTTTCCATTTGCTGTGTTGACAGAGAGAGGAAAGTTTTCTTGAGAGCCGTAGTTTCTGCTGTAGGTTGGCGGTGGTAACTTTGCTTAGGATGTGTTCGCTGGTGCGTCTGTCAGGAGTGGGAAGGGAAGTGAGAGCTAGGTGAGCACTATGGAAATAATCTTTGGAGCAAGCTGATAGATCTTCCTTGCACTCTCGTAGATAGTGGAAAGTAGCAGGAGAGAAGGGATGTTTAGAATCCGTGAGATGGTGTGGAGTGGATCTAGGTGCGACCATTTCTTCTATGCAGTCTTGCAGAAAAGAGGAACGGTTCTTGAAGCTGTGTGCCTTCAGGAGGAGAGAAAGGTAGTCTCTGTATAAAACGTCCATCACTAGTACTGTGTCTTGACAATGAGGAAATGGTATGGTGATACCGACAAGATGTGGAAAAAGACACTTATGTACAGTTCAGGACATTTATTAAAGGAAACGTTTCGCCACGAGTGGCTTCTTCAGTCCTAATACAGAGAAAACTAAGAAAACACACATATATATAGTGGTGGGAGTCAGGTGAGGTGAAGCGTGGGTAGAGGTGGTAGTAGTAGTAGTAATGGAACTAAGGAGGTGAGGTTAGAGAGGGACCTGCTGGCATCAAGTAACACCAGTTCCCAGGATGGGTAATATCCTCTTGCTTAATAATTTTGAAATACTGTAACTACCGGACTTTTGCTTTATAGTGTTACTGACAGAAATTAGTGCAGCTTCAATGCATTTTCTCCGTCTTAAGTCGTCTTCTTTAATAACTAGTTTAGCTTCATTGAATTTCATGAGGTGTCCAACATCGTCTCTATGTTGAACACATGCGTTTTTGCGGTCATCATTTCTGCAAGCATTTTTGTGTTCTGCTATCCTAATGTCCAGAGTTCTGGCTGTTTCCCCTACATATACTTTGTCACACCCCCCACATGGTATAGTGTAGATTCCTGCACTTGTGCCAGAATCATGCTTGGGTTTTTGTATCAGGTTCCTAATAGTAGTTGAACAGCTGGTAGATATTTTAGCCAGTTTTCTGTCAAACATTTTTGAAACATTTGTGGCAACGTTGCTGACCGGTAAAACGATGTAACTTGGAGGCTTTTCTTCAATTTGATAGGTGTCCTGAACTGTACATAAGTGTCTTTTTCCACATCTTGTCGGTATCACCATACCATTTCCTCATTGTCAAGACACAGTACTAGTGATGGACGTTTTATACAGAGACTACCTTTCTCTCCTCCTGAAGGCACACAGCTTCAAGAACCGTTCCTCTTTTCTGCAAGACTGCATAGAAGAAATGGTCGCACCTAGATCCACTCCACACCATCTCACGGATTCTAAACATCCCTTCTCTCCTGCTACTTTCCACTATCTACGAGAGTGCAAGGAAGATCTATCAGCTTGCTCCAAAAAATTATTTCCATAGTGCTCACCTAGCTCTCACTTCCCTTCCCACTCCTGACAGACGCACCAGCGAACACATCCTAAGCAAAGTTACCACCGCCAACCTACAGCAGAAACTACGGCTCTCAAGAAAACTTTCCTCTCTCTGTCAACACAGCAAATGGAAAGATATTGGTAGAGCTGACATCATCAATAACCTTTCTTCTTATGTTCTCAGTGATACAGAATCCGAAGCACTCAGCTTAGGTCTCAAGTTTGCTACTGGCATACGGAAGCCTAAAAAGCGAGTTAGACACAGTGATCAAAAACCATTTCTTCGGGTGACTCTGAGTTTAACAAAGGTTTCATACAAGGACTTATTGCAGCTGCAGTTTCTGAACCTAGTCGTCCAGTCATTCCTCGTCGCTACATCCAGGCACTCAAACACTTAGCTACCAATAATGATATTCTCATCACCACAGCGGACAAAGGAGGAGGAGTGGTCATCCTCAACAGTACAGACTACGTTAGTAAGATGCAAGATTTATTTAACGACGCCAACACATACGTTTCCATCCCCGAACATGCAGGAGGAAAGAAACAGATTCTTTTCTCAGTAAGACCCGCAGTATACTCAGGAAATCAGAAGAAGGTAAAAAACTCTTGCGCCTCATCCCTACCAACCCCAAGTCAGCTAGACTTTATGGTTTACCCAAAAACCCACAAACCAAATGTGCCTATGAGACCCATTACATCTGGTATCGGCAGCGCCCCTCACAGTCTAGCAGGAGTTTTGGCGAAATATTTGTCAAAGCTCCCGGGTACAATCAGTCAGGCTCATCTAAAGCATTCGGGTGACCTCCTTAACCGTATCAGGGATCTCGACATGAGTGATAAGAAGCTTGCAAGTTTTGACGTGACTGCCTTATTCACCAATGTCCCAGTTGATCAAGCCATTGATCTTCTTCGCAGGGTGATTAAAGATGATACAGAGTTACTGTACCCCGCCAAGATTTTGTGAGCCTTGTCGAACTTTGTGTTCGTTATAACTGTTTTTTGGTTCGAGGACAAGAAGTACAAACAACTCTTCGGACTAAGCCATGGGATCCCCCCTCAGTGCAGTTCTTGCCAATTTATATATGGAGGACCTGGAATCAAGAAGGATCCTCAATAACATCCCTCGTTCAGTTACTTGGATGCGGTACGTAGATGATATTTTGGTCATGTACCAAAAATCTTGACCCTACAGGGCATCCTCAACACCATCAACACTCTGGAACCTACTATTAAATTTACTCTAGAGGAGGAGAAGGAAAACCAGTTACCTTTTCTCGACGTTCTCTTACGCACAGGGGAAAGCAAACTTTCTTTTAAAGTCTACCCGGAAGCCTACCTACAAGAATGATCTTCTACATTTCTTCTCTCACCATGACACAAGAACTAAAAGAGGGGTAGTTATTGGCTTCTTTCTGAGAGCCTACAGAATTTCCAGTCCGCAGTTCCTCGAAGAAGAATGTACATACATCACCAACCTTTTAGTTCACTACACTTTCCCTACACTTCATACGTGACTGCAGGAAACGTGCAAAAACGTATCCTCAGCAAGACCAACACCTATTTAAATTGAAGAAAAGCCTCCAAGTTACATCGTTTTACCGGTCAGCAACGTTGCCACAAATGTTTCAAAAATGTTTGACAGAAAACTGGCTAAAATATCTACCAGCTGTTCAACTACTATTAGGAACCTGATACAAAAACCCAAGCATGATTCTGGCACAAGTGCAGGAATCTACACTATACCATGTGGGGGGTGTGACAAAGTATATGTAGGGGAAACAGCCAGAACTCTGGACATTTAGGATAGCAGAACACAAAATGCTTGCAGAAATGATGACCGCAAAAACGCATGTGTTCAACATAGAGACGATGTTGGACACCTCATGAAATTCAATGAAGCTAAACTAGTTATTAAAGAAGACGACTTAAGACGGAAAAAAATGCATTGAAGCTGCACTAATTTCTGTCAGTAACATATAAAGCAAAAGTCCCGGTAGTTACAGTATTTCAAAAATTATTAAGCAAGAGGATATTACCCATCCTGGGAACTGGTGTTACTTGATGCCAGCAGGTCCCTCTCTAACCTCACCTCCTTAGTTCCATTACTACTACTACTACCACCTCTACCCACGCTTCACCTCACCTGACTCCCACCACTATATATATGTGTGTTTTCTTAGTTTTCTCTGTATTAGGACTGAAGAAGCCACTCGTGGCGAAACGTTTCCTTTAATAAATGTCCTGAACTGTACATAAGTGTCTTTTTCCACAGTTTCACATGTGTCTAATTTATCAACATGTCGGTTCTCTGAACCATTCATCTACAAACTCTGGAGAGGCGTAGAACGAGAGGAGATATCATTGAAGTGTATAAGTGGATGACAGGCATAAACAAGGGAGATATTAATAAAGTACTGAGGGTATCGAACCATGTAAGAACCAGGAATAATGGATATAAGTTGGATAAATTTAGATTTAGAAAGGACATAGGTAAGTACTGGTTTTCTAACAAGTTAG
>NW_026506857.1:0-19478 GCF_026875155.1 Cherax quadricarinatus | reverse complement strand
CAAAAGAAGGAGGGGAGAGATGGTAGAACGCGTCTTTTTGGACTTCAAAGGAGGATTTTGACACAGTCCACACAAGAGACTGGTGCACAAATTAGAGGAGCAGACAGGAATTAATAGGAAAAGTACTGCAATGGATCAGGGAATACCTGACAGGAAGAAAACAACGCCATGGGTTCCTCTCCAGGCCCTCTCACTTTCCCAACCCAAGCATACCCCCCCCAGACAAGTTTTAGAACAGAAGTTAAATGTTTGGTATCAAAGCAGATGGAATAACAAAAATGTGAAGAGGGGCAGGAAAAGAATCAAAGAGACAGCTCCAGATATCACAGCACCCATGGAAACGAAACTCCATGGGATAATAGATGCAATCTTTCCACCCGGATATCAGATCCTGAGTAAATATAGAGGGAGCAAAGGAGGAGGAGGGGAGTTGCATTCTCATTAAAAATCAGTGGGGATTTGGGGGAAATGGAAGGAATGAACAGAATGGGAGATAGGGACAACATTGTACGAACAATTTCAGTCTGGGGCCCTAAGGGGGTAATTGCAGGATTTACACCTGCCACAGAAGGGCAGGAGTCAAGAGAAAAATATGAAGAAAAGCAACAGAGCAATGGTGGACACACTAGCTGAGATGGCCAGAAGAGCTCACATTGGCAGAGGAAAGTTACTTTTTTATGGGTGATTTAAAATCACAAGGAGAGTGACTGGGAAAACCTGGGGCCACTGGGGACCCGAAATAGGGAGAGCAAAATGTTGGATGTCGTACCGGGGAAAACCTCATGCATCAACATGTTAGGGAAACAAACAGAGAGAGAGGGTGAGGAGGACCCGCAAGACTGGCCCTTGTATTCACCTTGAGGAGTTCAGACATCGAGGACATACATATGAAAGGCCTCTTGGAGCTCGTAATCATTTTGGTTCTGTGCTTGAATACATACTAGGTTACAGGTGGAAGAGAGCAACAGGAGTAGGATCGAAGAAGCCAACTATTGGAGGAGCGTTTTGGGTAAAGAACAGAGTGAGAAGTTCAAGTGATCCCTTTGACGCGGACAGATAAGATATTTATGACATGCTCTTGAAGGAAAGAATTGTTCGGGATCCATTACGCGTGGGGATGCGCGCACAATTTTTATACACGCAATTGTTTTTACCCTAAACACGAAACGGTGAACGCAATGAAATGGAAGCAAAAATCACAGATAAGGAATATGAATGGTAGGAAAAAAGGTTTTCAGTCCCCTTGGTAAAATAATGTTAGAGTGAGCAAAAGGAGAAAATAATAATCCCAAATATCAGAGTTCCAAGCCTCGAGGCTAAAATTTTTGTGAGTAAATGGCAGGAACCTTACTAACACAATTCTCTGAGTAAAACTCGGTGAGAACAGACATAGAGGCACACGCAACCGGAAAGACAAAAGGTTGTTGTAGTATATTTAAGAAAAAACGGCCAGTAGCATTTTACGACTCACTCGCCTTGGGTTCTAAGCTCACCCGTCTAGTAACCACACCTGTCTAATAATTAAACGCATGGTTTTATTATAAGACAGGTTTTCTTCGCAAATAAAATGGCAGAACACTGGAAAGGGATCTGAAAATGAGTAAAAAAATCCCACAACCACTGACATTAAAATAATATATTACGAAATAATCCTTGTGAATGGGACTCTGACAACCTAACACTGCGCATACAATACAAATTTAATCATGACACAGATATACATGAACAGCCGTACAGAGTAACGAACACACTTACAAATACACCCACAGCTAGCGAAATATTTTTTTTTTTTATTTTTGGTCCAATTTCAATGAAATTTATAGTGATTTAAGCAGCATTTGAAACCTAAACACTGTGTTTGTAGTGACTTTTTGACTTAAAAGATAGATAGGAACATAAATAGTGCCCTTTCTGTAATGCATAAATCTCTCCCTTATCTACAAAACTGGTAAGATGTACAATGTTCTAGTTGACATCAGATGAAAGATAAGAGATAGATAATCTTGGTACCAATGTTATTTGAGCGAAAATGTTAATAGATTGCATAACAAAATTTTTTTTTTTTTTTTTAGGACTTTTCTGCGAAAAAATCAATAAAAACAAAGCATTGAAAATTTGAAATCCCTTTTACATGGCAGTAGAACCATCTTTATCAAAAACAAGGAAAAAAATCTGACGCCCCTTTAATTACTTTTCCCCAAAAATGGGAAAAAATTCAATAATTTAAATATTGATTATACAGTTTTCGTTTTTTTAATACTCTACGGTATGGCACCCACTTTTCAGTATTTGCTCGCCTCAAACTGTTACAACTCTCAGGTAAATGAGCCACTTCACTCCCGCAATTAAATGGAGCCTGGGAAATTGCAATTATGTATTTAGAAGAAACAACATTAAAATCGAAAATTTTGAGGGCCAAGAACAAAAAAATTACTTTTTTGGGAAAAAAAAAAAACTTAGAAATAAAATTTTATAGGTATTTTTTGGGTAAAAAAATTTTTTCCTACTTTTTTTTTTTTTTCCATTTTTTAAAACACAATGCCCTTTTGTGGAGCGTAGTTCCCGGTCAAGGAAAGAATAGTGTGACCGGGGGGTAGTTGAAGGCAGAAACCAAGTGGGGGACCCCCCCCCCATGAACAAATTAGGCGAATTCGGGGTTTAACTTTTTATGCAAAAAACTGAACTACACTGAAAATTGCACTAACACAAACGAGTTTAAAAAAAAAGCCAAAGTAGACAGACCCCCAAAATTATAAAAACAGAATAGGTGGACCCCAGCCCCCCCCCCTTTCCCCTATCAAAACAACCCTATTTTTTCCTAATGTTTAAAAAAATTTTTAAACCCAATTAGGTAAAAGGAAAAACCCCAGATGTATACCCAGTGGATTTTTTTTATTAAAAGAGATTTGAAAACAACAAAGTAAAAACATGGATATCTATAAAAACTAAATTATTTCAAATGCCTAAAACCCAACAAAAAAAGAATAAGGATAAAAAAACAGGGAGACGGAGAAAGCTGCTCCCACCCAAATTTTTGGTTTAAAATTGAATGAAAAAAAAAAAATAAATTTTGACAAGATAATATTCAATTAAAACAAGGGGATTTATTGCGGAAAAAATACCCTTTTCTTTTGAACCGAGACGGGAATAGAAACAAAAAAATGAGGATAAAATACACCAGGGAAAGCCATTTTTTAAAAAAGGCTTTCATAGGAATTTTTTTCCAGGAAAAAGTTGGGGAATTTTGGTAACATTGGAAACCGGGAAAGTTTGACGTAAAAAAAATAATTTTAGATGTTAAAGGCGCAAAAAGGGCCAAAAAATCCTCAAACAAGCCAATTATTGAAAGATGGGCGTTGGGAAACCACAATTAAAAAAAAAGAAAAAGCATGGTGGCCAAAAAGCCCCCTTTTAGAAGAAGGACTTCGAAAAACTAAATTCTTGAATACAATGAAGGAAAAAGGGTACTGGAAATAAAAATAAAAGGTTAAAGAACAGCTGGAGAGGGGGAAGCATGGAACAGGGGGAAGCATTTTAAAGGAAAATATTAGTTATTTTAAACAAAATAAGGGACGAAATCATAGAAAAAAAGAAAAGCCAATTTTTCAAAAAAAGTCTAGGGGAGAGGGGGGAATAGTTCGAGAAAAATTCAAAAAGGGGGGTGGCCCAAAACTTTATTTTAAAAGATCGTAAAAATATAATTCGATTTTAAAAGAGGTGAAATGAAATAAAAAAAAGGGAAAAAATTTCAGTGTAAAAAAGGTTTAAAGAGGTTTCAGAAGAAACAACAGCATTCAAAAGGGGGGAAAACTTTTTACCAAAGGATGAAGATTGATTTAAAAAGGGGAATGGGGGAAAAAAAAAAAGGGAAAGTACAAAAGTAAGGGGGAAAAAATTAGTGTTTTAAAATAGAGGGGAGGAGGGGGGCCCCCTGTGAAACCCAATCAAATTAAAAGGTCGGAAAAAAAAGGGGAAATTTGGGGGAAATTGAAGGGGAACACCCATTTAAAAAAGAGACAGCCCCAGTATCTGACCCCCGGAAGGAAGAAAAAAGGGTAGGTGAAAACGAATAGGGAAAGGGGGATTTTTGAAAAATATTAGAGGCGGGGGGGAAAAAGAAAAGGAAAAAAAGAACGAAAAAGGGGAGAGGGGTAGATGAATGAAATAGGGGGAATGGGGAGGAGGGGAGGGGGAAAAGGGGGGGGGGGGGGTAGGGGGGAGGGAGGGGGGGGAAGGAGGGGGGAAGGGGAAGGGGGGGAAGGGGGGGGGAAAGGAAAGGGGGGAAAAAGGGGGGAAGGAAAGAGGGGGGGAAAAAGGGGGGGCAATTAATTCGGGGGGTTTTTTTTTGGGGGATATTCCCGGGTAATAACAAAAAAGGGTCTCGAAATTTTCATTTGGATTGTTATCAATACCTTAAAGGCGGGGTTGCATGGGAAAGCAATTAACAGCAAAAAAGTGGTTTTGAAACCCAAAAATAAAAAGCTTTTTTCTACTGGTAGGGTGGGAATTGTTTTCTTTCTCCAAGAGAAACTACAAAAAATTAATAAATACAGGGGAAATCCAAAACCCTCTACTAATGAGGTAAGGAAACCCCGTTTTTGGTGCCCGCACATTAAATTTGGGCCGTTCCTTTTTTAAAAGGGAAAAAAGGGGAGACAAGGGGTTGTTTTTTCCTGGAGGATTCGGGTGATAATTAACATTTAAATAATATACAGGAAATAGGAATAACCTTTTTATCTGAATCAGTGTTTTAGGCAATGATATCGGGAAATCCAAGGGGTAAAAGTTCAATCAATAAAAACAGCTATATTTAATTTGGGTCAAAAAGGGGATCCGATCTAATTCATCAATTGTTAATAGGAGCATGAATGTACGTCTAGAACAATGGGCTTAAAAGGGTGAAAAGACATTCCTCAAGGGAATTTGGGTAATTTTTTAAATTTAAACCGTGAAAATTCGAAAAAATTCATGGCAAAAAAGGGTATGTATTTTTAAGTAGGGAGGGGGTGCATCTCTCTGGGAAAGGGAACCCACGGGCTAGTTCATCAGGGGGACGTTGATGGGTTTTTAAATTTTTAAGTGTGAAAAGGGAAGGAAAAAAAATTGTCAAGTGCTTTGAAAAAAAGCGTTGGTAAAAACCGAACGCTAAAAAAACTAAAATGATTCAAAGATGTTAGGAGGAGGGACGTGGGACGGGAAAAAACTCTTCCCATCTACTGTAAAAAATTGTGGGTGTGCAAGAAATAAACGATGAGTAAGACAAATTTTCTCCACAAAATAAATTTTAAATGGGTAACCGAAATGATTCAAAATAAAAATAGGATATCCCTGCTAAATGCCAATTCATGGGTAAAAAAAGACAGGGGGTGGTGTGGGGGTGTATGTGGAAGAACTTAAACTTTGCATCAGACTCGATGTAAGGAGGAAATCAAACCTGTCTCTTTGACTGCACTTTTAAAAAGGTCATGAAAAGAATTTGCTTATCCTCAGGTGTTGGAAGATTGTTGAATTAAAACTGACGCTTCAAAGCCATCTGAAATTTTTAATTCTTCGTAACCTCAAACGGTTGTCTTAAAAATTGCTAACGTTTCACTAAAGTTTTTGTAGTCAGGAAAAATTAATAGAAATTTTAAAAAAACTTTGATAAAATTCCACACAGGAAATTTTTAAGCACAGCACACGGTTAGGAGGGAATTTTCGTGCTTTGGGGCATGTTTGAAGGGCCCCTTTACAAGAGGTGTTCTACAAGGATTGGGGCTGGGTCCCGTTGTTTACACACCTAACGACGTAAATAAAGGGAATAAATCTGACTAAAAAAGTTAGGGAAAGTTCAATAGATAGGGTAGCGGGGAGTATATATAACAATTTTTCCCTTCCGGCTACTTGTTTTAAAGGGAAGTAAGTCAAACTCCCCCTATTCCCGCCTTTTTTCCCCTCCCCGAAAGTGTAGTTTGACTGCCCTGCTTTTTAAGGGGGGGGTCAGTCTGCTCCCCCTATCCCCCCCCTCCTTCTTCCCCCCCCCCCCCAAAAGTGACGTGTGGGGCTCCGGTCCAAAAAAAGAATCACAGACTCACGCTCCCAGTAAGTACATGCCTGCTTTATTCTGTGGGTTTTTTGGTTGAAAACTTCACTTTTTACCAATAAAATTAGTCCTTTTAGTCTTTTCTTAGGTTGAATGTTGTAATAAAACACCCAAACTTTTAGGTATTGTACTTATCTGGAGAGTGATTTTTAAGCAGTGGGGAACCTGTCTTTTTCCAGCTTGGATGACGGAGGGCCCTTTCCACAAAGAGCAGAACTGATGGAGGGGACTAACGTCCCGAGACTTCCCCTTTTTTTATTTAATTTTCTTGCACCTGTATGAATTCAGGATGAAAACCCCCATATTTTATATTTTTTAAATAAAAAATGTTTGTCAGTTTTTATTCTTTTTTTATACATTAATTTTCCCAGGGGGAGCCAGCCTGGTAATATGTCAATTGTTACAGGTAGTAACCTTCACAAGTGCGACCTGCCGGGTCAACTCTACGATCAAGATTTAACTCCAACCGAAACACTTTGGAACCAAGCTGCATAAAAAACGGTTTCCCCACCCTGGTAATATTCTTATGTATGAACAGTACAGGGATTTAAAAGATTTTGGGGATTGTTTTAGTTCAATTTATTGTGTCAAGTCAAGGAGGAATACAGTTAATTTGCATCTTTTTTTGTGTGAGATTTAAAACACTTTTGGGGGTTAGACCTGGGGCCCCAATTTTCCAGTGAAATTTGTTCATGGCTCTATTATATCAAGGAACTGTCATAGGGACACCTTTATTTTTTGGGGGAGAAAATGGGTGGGCAAATGACCCCATTTACTTCTGTTTGCTCGGGGCCGGGAAGAACCCTTTTGTTTTAAATTTAAACATAATTAATATTTTTTTAATTGAAAACAGGGGACCTTGGTTTTATTTAAAGTTTTAGCGGGCGGAAAGAACCCTCCGTTTTTTTTATACCCTTTTATTTCCCCTGTAGTTTAAATTATTTTTGCAGCTGGGGAATACCAGTTTTGTGAAAGTGGAAGTAAGGGAATAAAAAGGGGGGGGGGGGGAAAATTTTGAATCTTTATTAGGGTTTAAAATCATAAAGATTGAAAAAAGAGAATTTAGAGAGAAAAAGAAGTTAAAAGGGAAAAAAGAAGAGAAGAAAAGAAGAGAGAATCGGGAAAAAGGGGAAAAAGGAGGGGAAAGGGGAAACCTTGAAAGACGGGGGAAAAAAGGAAAAGAGAGGAATGGAAAAGAAAACCAAAAAAGAAGTTAGAAAGAGAAGGAAGACAAAAAAGGAGCGGATAGATTGATCGTGAAGAAAAAGTAAAAAACGTGAGGAACAACCTAAAATACGTGAGGAACAAGCTAAAAGTGAGGAACGGTTAAATTTTGAAACTTGAGGAAAGAGCAAAGGGGAAAAAAAGTTTTAGGGGAAAAACTAGAGAATTTAGTTAATAGAGAGAAAAGGATCGCGACTCGAAAAAACCGCCTTGAATTAGGAATAAAAATTTTAAATTTTACACAAACAAATTTAAGGGAAGGGTACTTGAACATCAGAGCTTGCACATATTCCCAAAACCTAATTTTCCTCCCTTCACAAGGGGGAAAATAACTTTATAATTATCGTTTGATAATACCGTCCCTCTGTGAATGGCCTGTGACACCTGGGTACCGGTTTGGATTTATTTTCTGGTACACCTTGAATATCTATGCAATTTGTCGCAGGAATTTAATGTAATTATAAACCACGAAAAAGGGGAACCTTAAAGCATATCAAAAAAAAACCCCAAAATTTTTACAGGAAATATTCGGTATGCCACCTTACGCCTGGCCCGAAATTTCAGAGTTCAGGGACACTTTCGTTTGTTCGCTTTTTGGATAGGAGTTTAGGAATTGATCAAGTTATGAATCTCTTAGAGACTTCTGGTTCTGCCAGTTCCCGACAGCTCTTCCATCAATCGAAAATTCATCAAGAACAAAACCGATTAAAACTAGGAAGTTTTCTGAGGCTGTGACCCCTAGCGAGGCTCAAATTCCCTTAAAGACCTAAAGGATCGAACCCCAAGGGCAAGGGTTCATCAGACCTTAAGAAACAAAGCTCTAGGGAAATAAAATGACTTCTTTTATTCCCGTTTGTCAATTTGGGTGTTAAGGGGGGCATAAAAGTCCAGTTGCCCTTTAAAAAGGTCCAAAAAAATTGGAAGATGTTTTAAAGACTGTAATGACCAAGCACCCTTTTGTTCAGGAACTTAAGGACTTTTTGATTACCATTTTACAGACACTGGACAAGTATTATTTCTGATAAGCGTTCCTAACCTTAAAGAAATCATTCCTTGCTTTTTCTTTCAGACTCTTGGGGGTACGGCACTTTTCCTACCATCCGTTTTTACATTAAACTAAATGGGTTTAAAAGGGTTTGGCTGAAGCCGTACTAGCTCCCATCACTTCTTGGGTCCGTACTAAAAGGAATTTTAAAGGTCCATTTTCTTTGAGGGTTTACCTTTCAACCCAAAGATGGACATAACTTTTCAGTCCCCCTGTAAATAGAGAAGCCCCTCGAAAAATTAATGAGACAAGTCTCGGAGATTCATGTGGGGTTAAAAAATTGATGCTACTCCGAAAAAGAGGTAGGATGGTCCCGGTTCTTTATTAGTGAAAGGAGAACCCCCCGTTTTTTCCTAAAAGTCTTTATAGGGGTAGACCAAAGCCCAGGCTTCCCTCTATCCATCTTTGATTTTCCCTGACTTTAAGCCTTTTGATAATGAAAGGCCTTTTCAATTCCCAACGTAATTGCCCCTTTTCTTCAAATTGCCATAATGCCGCTAAACAAAATCAAGTTATCCAAAGGAAAAACTTTTATATAAATTGAAATTAAAAGGTATTTGTACAAGTCTATTCAAAATTAAAAATTAATGAGATAACTATTCCATCTTAGTTTTCCAAGCAATGCAGAGAGCGTTCTTAAAAAGGCTATGCCTGCAAATGGCCGGGCTTTCTGCATCGTAAAACCTTAAATAAAAATTGGGAAACCTATTTTTTTGGGCCAAAAATGTCCCAGAGTCAAAACCTATTGTAAAGTTAAAGTTTTGCCCAAATGTCTCCCCCGAGGTACAAGCGGTACCATGGAAAAAGCCCAAACTTTACGGTACCGTTTGAAAGAGACTATTGACATCGTTGGTCCCTTTTCTCCACTTTAAACGGGGGGAAGATATATATTTAAAATTAGTTGATTTTTGCTTTTGAGTTTCCCTAAGCCATACCCTTAAAGACCAAACCCCTACAAGGTGGCTGAAGCCCTCTTGTCACCCTTCTCCAGAGTGGGCATCCCTAGAAAATTTTGTTTCTGCCCGGGGGACACAATTCAAAATCTAAACTTAAGCAACATCTATACCAACTTCTGGGGTGAACCCTCTTTTCCCACAAAAACCCCAAATCATCCCACTGTAAGGGGAAAGGATTGAGCGCCAGCTTTCAAATTCCCTAAAGTCCATTTTAAGGAAACTTTGCTCTTTTTAAAACCCTTTGGGACCCGCAACCCGAGAATTGAAAGACTAAAAGGCAAAAGCTATCCCAAAAAACCCCCTTTGGAACAGCCCCCTAAGCAGATTCAAAAAACCCCCAATGTGGTGAGGTTTGCCACGAAAATCCCGGGGGCACTTCCCTATGGTAACATAAAACCTTTTTCCCCCATAAACACATCCTATCAAAGACTCACTGGGGGCTTTGGACTTCCACCCGGGGCGTGCGTGAGCGTTTTTGATAGGGGGTGAAGGGTTTTTTTAATATTTGCCCGTGCTTTTTGGAGTGTGACAAAGAAAAATTTTTTATGAAAGGTTCGGGGAAAAACCCCGGGGAAGGCCCGGGAATTGAGTCCTGGAGAGGGGAAAGTACAAGGCCTGCATCTAAGGGGGGAGGGGGAAAATGTTGCATTTTAAAAAAACCGTAGTGAAAAAGCCCCCTTTCGGGCAAGACAGTGATGGATTAAATGATGGTGAAAGTTTTTTTTTTCGGCCCCCCTTTCCTTGGGGGAATTGGGCCCAGTGTGATAAAAAAATTTAGTAAAAATATATAAAATGCCAAAAAACCCAGTGTGAAAAAAGTAGTAAATTTTCCAAGGCTTTGGTGACCTACCAGGAAAATGTGAGTAGTCACGAAAGCCTTGGAATTTCTTTATTTTTTTTTTAAAGTGGTTGTTTTGGCATATTCTAAAAATAACCCTTTTACGGGTGTTTCTTATTGCATATATATAAATATAATATATATATATATATATTTTATATTTATATTTTAATATATATTATTTATAAAAATATTAATTATAATTTATATGTATGTATAAAAAGGGCAAGCCATCATGTAGACCCAAAAAATTTTAAATTAACAAAATGTTTTTAAAAAACTCTGTACCACATTTTACATGTAAGTCATGAATGTATATAACAAAACTTTTCCCAACCAAAAAAATTAATTTATAAAAACACGAAAACGAATTTTTTTTTAAATTGGGTTGAAAATTTTTTCATGGAGGAGATTTAGAGTTTCCCTCATTTTCACTCATACATACCCAAAAACATGTACCCCGGGAAAATTAATACAGGGTTAAATAAGCATTCTTTAACATAAAACATTTACACAAAAATATCAAACAAAACAACATGTACACATGCAAATCACAACACACAACATTTTATACATGAAAATAAATAAATATAAAAACCCATTTACAAATGACAATCAACACACAAAATGTCCACATGGTACCTTACACAATAAAAACGTGTATTAATGTATCCATAAGAACACGTACACATGACAATCATCAACTCACAACCATGTACAAAGGGGCCACACAACACAAAAACGTGTATTTAATTTTTACAAAAACCTTACCCCATGACAACCCAACACACAACAAGGGTACACAGACCAATCATAAAACCCCACTTGTACATTTGGCCCCAACCCCACAATGCAGGGTGTAAAAAGGGTAAAACACGTACAAATCTCGTTTAAACATACTTTCCTGTCCCCAAAAATAATCAAAAAACCTTACAACATGTATACTGACAAAAATCAAAAACAAAAAACCATATCAAATAAACAATCATAAACCCCAAAACAACAGGTACACTTTGGAAAATCTTTAAAACAAAACATGTACACATGAAAAATCACCCAACACACAAAATATACACTTTGGAAAATTTCATAAACCCAACCATATACAAAAATGAATTAAAACCCAAAAAAACCCTTGAAACAATGAAAATCTTTCAACACACAACTTTAAAACATGACAAATTTCAACACAAATTAAAAATAGGGCAAACCCCCCCAACCGTTTTTAAGGGTTTTACAAAAAATAACTTTTGTAAAACATGACACACAGCCCTCCACTAGCGCCTAAAGCGTGTCACATTTTTAAATTTTTTCACAAGTTACACAAACAAGGGTTCTAAAATTTTTAACTGTAAACCAACTTTTTTTTTGTCTTTATTCTAATATTTGAACCAAATACTCATACCCTTAAAATTTTCCCATATTTTGGGTCTCCTTTTTTGTTTAATCATGTGGACGAGTACATGTATGTCTATGAGAAAGTTTACACATGTATGTGTACATAATGTTCCCGTGGGGGGTTTTTGGGGGTGATATTTTTTGGGGGTGTTGTATGTGTGATTCAGACATTTACAGTGATGGAAAGATAAATGTGTACATTGTTCGTGCGAAATTTGTAGTATTGGGGATTGCGAAAGGATTTTTTATGCATGAAATTGAATTTTGGGAATGATGTAGAGTAAGGGAATGCCCCCCTTTTCCCCCCCCCTTTTTTGTAAAAATTTTGTGAAAAACTTAAATAGGGAAATGCAAACTTTTGCGCTTGTCAGGTTTTTAGAGCCAAATGAAAAAGGGGAAAAAAAAACAAAAAGGAAAGCATTTGTAATATTTAACATAGTTATGATGGTGGTGGAAAAATTTAAACCAAAAATTTGGGGGTATTCCCCTGAAAAAAATAAAACACTCCCCAAATATTTTTAAAACAGAAAAAATAATTTAAAAAACAACTTTTTCTCAGTATTTTTTCATAGTGAACATAAAAGTTTTCCAAAATTTAGGGTTAAAAAATTTTTGCCTCTCGGGGGTTTGGCCGAACTGTTGAGGAGTTTGGGTTGGCCCCCTAGCTGACCTACGGTCGGGCCCTGTCTTGAGGGGTGAAATTATGGACGCGTTTTTGTGGTGTCCCCCCCAGTAATTCCACCCCCCGGGAAACCACCCCCTCCCGTAGACCCTAGAAAAGGCCCAAGTTTCCATGAAAGCGAGGTCCGGGGGGGGAAAAAAAAGGGGGCAACCGTAAACTTTTTGGGGGGAAGTGGGGGAAGGGAGTCCACTTGAGGTGAAAATTTAGGGACTCCGGGAGACACTGATCCGGGGAAGGAAACCGCTAAATCGGGGGGGAAGGGGGAAAGGGGAGTCCACTGGGTACCCCAAGTGAACTCCTGGAGCATGACCCGGGGGAAAGGAACCGCCGCCCTTTGGGAAAAATGGGGAAAGGGGGAAAGACACCCGGAGCGGGGAGGGTTTCCCCTGGATACATTAACTTGGGGAAGGTTGTTTTTGAGGCCCGGCCCCCTTGGGGAAGTGGGGAAGGGAGAAAAACCCGGGGAACCCGAGGGATGGTTTCCTAGATACATAAACCCTGAGAAAGGGCAAGAATACATGAAAGTTGGGGGCGGCCCTTTGGGGTTAATTGGGGAAAGGGAAGATACCCGGGGCGGTAGACGGAAAAAATTTCCCGGGATACTTTTGATCCTGGGAAGGGCCCAAGAATACCGCTGACCTTGGGGAAGGGGGAAAGGGTTTTTCACCTGAGGGGACATAAGTGGTTTTCCCTGGGGGACACTGACCCGGGGAAAAAGGGACCAGCGCCCTTGGGGAAAAGGGGGGAAAAAGGGAAAGGGACACCCGGGCGACGGATGGTTTTCCGGGGATACATGAACCCGGGCAAGGAAAGAATACTGCAGTTGAGGCTAAACCTTTGGGGTAAGTGGGGAAGGGAAGATATCGGGGGTAACGGAAGGATTTCTGGATCCCATAAATCCTGGGACGGCAAGAATCCGCTAAATTTTGGGGAAAGTGGGGAAGGGGGTTCCCCCTGAGGTGCTTAAAGTGATTTCCGGGGAGACACTGACCCGGGGGAAGGGGCAACGCCAAACCTTGGGGAAAAGGGGAAGGGAAGACACCCGGGAAAGCGAGCGGAGGGAAAACCTGGAAAACATGAACCGGGCAAGGCAAGAATACATGCGTTGGGCGACCTTGGGAAGGGGGGAAAGGGGAAGGGATACCGGGGGTTTAGACAAAGGGGATTTGGTTCCCATAAACCTGGGGGTGGAAAGAAAAACATGCAGTAGGGGCTGAATTTGGGTTTAAGGGGGGGAAGGGGGGACTTTCTGGGGCGAACGGATGGTTTCCCGGTTACATGAACCTTGGAAGGCAAGAATCCTGCAGTTGAGGTGAACCTTTGGGTTTAAATTGGGGAAAGGGGAAAGATACCCGGCGGTAACGGAAGGATTTCCTGGATAAAAAACCGGGGGGACACAAGAAACATTTTGGGTGAGGCTACCTTGGGGAAAGGGGGGAAGGGGAAAACATCCGGAGGCAGACAGATGGTTTCCCCGGATACATAAAACCTGGGGAAGGTAAAGGCTGGAAGGCAGAGAAAGAAAAGAGGCGAGGCTTAAAAAGGGAAAAGAGGAAGGGGAGACTCCGGGGGGGCCCCCGGATTTAATTCCTGGACACATGAACCTGGGGGAAAGGGGGGGGGGGGGGGGAAACCCTTTAAAAAAAACCAACCACTGGCCTCCACGTGGGAAGGGCTGGTAAAACCCGAGATAATCTGAGGGGGACAGTGGTCGCAAAAAAAATTTAAAAATTATTACAATATATTATTATTTATTATTATTATGTTATTAAATTTTTATGTTATTATTTTATTATTTTTATTATTCCCTGATTTTGGTTCCCAAAAAAGGGCAACCAGCCCCCCCTGGGCATTCATGGGTTTTTATTTTCCCCCTTCAGGCATCCATGATTTTTTTGCTCGGGGGTTATTCCCCCGCAAGGCCTCCCTACAAATAATTGGGGGTGGGTTTTTTCCCAATCCAGCCCCCCTGACGTACATTGGTGGGGTTATTCCCCCTTCAGCCCCTGACATAGCATTGGTGGTGTTTTTTCCCCCCTGCCGCCCTCCCTTTACAGTAGCATTGGTGGTGTTATTCCCACTTTTAGCCCCCATGACAGTTAAAATTGGTGGGTTTTTCCCACTCCAAACCCCCTGACAGGAGCATTGGTGGGTTTTTCCCCCTCCCGCCTCCTGGGCCCTAGCTTTGGTGGTTTATTACCCCTCCCCCTCCCTGACAGGAGCATTTGGGGGAGTTATTTCCCCCTCCAGCCTCACTGACAGTAAACATTGGTGGTGTTATTTCCCCCCCCCAGCCTCCCTGACAGTAGCATTGGTTTGGGGTTTTTTCCCCCCCCCATCCCCCCTGACAGTAGCCATGGTGGGGTTTTTTTCCCACCCCCCATCCCCCTGACGAGCATTTTGGGGGGTGTTTTTCCCCCCCAGCCCCCTCACAGTTGCCCTCGGTGGTGTTATTTCCCCCTCCGCCTCCCTCACCCGTAGCCATGGGGATGTTATTTCCCCCTCCTCCTCCCTGGGCCCGTAGCCATGGTGGTGTTATTCCCTTTTCCCGCCTCCCCGGGCAGTGCATCGGTTTTTTATTCCCACTCCAGCCTCCCCTTTAAACCCGGATCTTTTGGGGTTTTTCCCCCCTCCAGCCCCTTTCCCCGAGGGGTAGCATTGGTGGTTTTTTTTCCCCCCCCATCCCCTGACGTAGCCATGGTGGGTTATTCCCACTCCAGCCTCCCTTAAAACAGTAGCATCGGTGGTGTTTTTCCCCCCCCCAGCCCCCCTGGGCGTAACCTTTGTGGTTTTTCCCACTCCCCGCCTCCCCGACAGTACATCGGGGGGGTTATTCCCACCCCCAGCCTCCCTGACATAGCATGGGATTTTTATTCCCCCTCCACCTTTCCCAACAGTGGGATCGGTGGTTTTTATTTCCCCCCCCCCAGGGCCCCCCTGGGCAGTAGGCATGGTGGTGTTATTCCCACTCCAGCCTCCCTAAAAAGTACATCCCGGGGGTGTTATTCCCCCCCCAAAATCCCTGACGAAGCCATGGTGATGTTTTCCCCCCCATCCCCCCTGCCCGTACCCTTTGGGGGTGTTATTCCCTCTCCGCCTTCCCCCGAAAGTAGCCCGGTGGTGTTATTTCCCCCTCCATCCCCCGCGTTGCCATGGTGGTGTTATTTCCCCCTCCCCGGCCCCCCTAACCGTAGGAAAAATAAAAGGGGTTATTCCCCCCTCCAGCCTCCCTAAAAAGTAGCATCGGTGGTGTTATTCCCCCTCCGCCTCCCTAAACAGGGGGCATCGGTGGTGTTTTTTTCCCCCTCCGCCTCCCAAAGTGGGATCCCGGGGGTGTTATTCCCCCCCTCCAGCCCCCCAAACAGTAAACATCGGTGGTGTTATTCCCACTCCCGCCCCCCTGACAGTAGGCATGGTGGGTGTTATTCCACTCCAGCCTCCCCAAAAAGTAACATTCGGGTGGTTATTCCCACTCCACCTCCCTGAAAATAGCCATAGTGGGGTTATTCCCAATTCCCGCCTCAATGGGCGTAGCATCGGTTTGGTGGGGTTTTTTCCCCCCCAGCCTCCCTAACATAGCATCCCGGGGGTGTTATTTTCCCCCTCCAGCCTCCCTGACAGTAGGGTGGTGGTGTTATTCCCACTCCAGCCTCCCTAACGTACATCGGGGGTGTTATTTCCCCCTCCAGCCTCCCTGACAGTAGCATCGGTGGTGTTATTCCCACTCGCCCCTTTCCCCGGGCCCGTAACCATGATGGTGTTAATTTCCCCCTCCAGCCTCCCCGACCCCGAACCATGGTTGGGGGTTTTTCCCCCTCCAACCCCCCTGACAGTAGCCTTTATGGTTTTTTTTCCCTCCAAACCTCCCGAAAATAGCCATGATGGTGTTTTTTTCCCCAATTCCCGCCTCCCCTGGTGGGGGTTTTCCCCACTCCAGCCTCCCTGACAGTAACCATGGTGGTGTTATTCCCCCTCCGCCTCCCTGACAGTAACCATGGTGGTGTTTTCCCCCCTCCAACCCCCCTGACAGTAACCATGGTGGGGGTTTTTTCCCCCTCCAGCCTCCCTGACAGTAGCCATGGTGGGGGTTATTCCCCCCAGCCCCTGACAGTAGCCCCTGGTGGGGTTTTTTTCCCCCTCCAGCCTCCCCGCAGTAACATGGTGGTGTTTTTCCCACTCCAGGGCCCCCCTGACCCGTAGCCATGGGTTTGGGGTTATTCCCCCCTCCAGCCTCCCCGCCCGTAAAAATTTGGTTTGGGGTTAAACCCAAATCCAAACCTCCCTGACAGTAGCCCTGATGGGGTTATTCCCCCCTCCAGCCTCCCTGACAGTAGCCCATGGGGGGTGTTATTTTCCCCCTCCAAACCTCCCAACCCTATACCCATGGTGGGGGTTTTTCCTACTCGGGAATAAAACGTCATGGCATCTCGCGGGGCCACCCACGTTATCAAAATTAAAGAAAAAAAAACCCCAAAAAAAGGGAAAAACTTTCATAAACATTTAAAAACCCTTTTAAAATCACTCCACACAATCAAATGTCATTTGAGAGGCGCTCAGACACAAAAAGTTTAGGGAAACCCAATTTTGAAAAATAATATTAATACTCTTTCCCAAAAGCCCCAAATTCCCAATACCAGAATGGGTCTAAAATGGTCTGGGTTTAAAAAAGCCTCAGTAAAATTGAGTCCCTTTTTTATTTTTCTCTGTCGTTTAAAAGATATTTTTTTCCCCCTTTTTTTGTTTTAAAGTAAAAACTAAATAAATTTGTTCTAAAAGAAACCCTTTTGAAAACCCTTTCCTAACCTTTTAATTTTTTTTAATTTGATTTTAAGGCCTAATTTAAAAAAAAAAGGTTTTAGATAAATTTTCAATAATTTAAAAATAAACCCAAACACAATAAAAAAACATTTTTTTTTCCTTTGGTTAAAAATGATTTTTGGGGGAAAAAATGCAACCCCAAAATTTAAATTTTGTATGTGTTAGTATGCGTTTTTGGAAGTTACTGTATTTTTTTTGTTTCCTATTTCAAACCCAAAAGGGGTCCCAAAGACCCGTTTTCCGGGGTGTAAAAGGGGCGAAATAAAAAACCCCAAAAGGGAAAAAATTTTGACTTGCATTTTCCTTCACCGTTTAGAAAAGGTTGGGAAAAACACAAGTCCCTACTGGCCAGGTTTGTGACAAACACAGTCGTAATGGCCCCGGGTTTTGAACAAAACACAGGGCGTACTGGCCCGGGTTTTGACAACACACATCCCAAACTGGCCCCGGTTTTAATATACACCCGTCGTACTGGCCCCGGTTGTGGGGCTAAAAAACTGTACGGGCCCGGTTTTTGGGGTATAACAAGCCCACTGGCCAGGTTGTGTTTTTCACAGTCGTAAATGGCCAAAGGTTTGTGACTAACACCGTCGTTAACCCGGCCAGGTTGTGACTACACACAGGGCGTAATGGCCAAAGGGTTTTGAAATTTCACACAGTCGTACTGGCCCGGTTTCACAACACAAAAGCCGTACTGGCCAAGGTTTCACAACACACCCGTCGTTTTTGGCCAGGTTTTTGGGCAAAAACCAGGGCGGGATGGACAGGGGTTTTGGGGCAACACACAGTCGTACAGCCCGGTTTTGACAACACGCAGTTTTGTAAATTTCCAGGTTGTGACCCAAAACCCGTTTGTACTGACCATGTTGTGGCCCAAAAAAAAACATCGCCCCTGGCCCGGTTGTGGTTCACGCATTTGTACTTGGGCCCGGGTTTTGCAACACATAGTCGTACCGGACAGATTGTGCAACAAACAGTGTACTAGCCAGGTTTTGACAACACGCGTCGTTTCTTTTCCCGGTTTTTTTTGGGCAACAAAGTCCCCCCTGACCATGTTTCCGGGGGCCAAAAACACAGTCTTTCTGGCCAGGGTTGTTTAAAACACACAGTCGTACTGGGAAGGTTGTTGGGCCCAAAAAAACACAATTCCCTAATGATAAGGGGGGTGACAACCCCACAGTCGTTCTGGCCCCGGGGCCTTTGGGGACACCACACCCGTCCCCACTGGCCCCCAGGGGTTTTGCAACGCACAAGGTCTAGCTGGGCCCGGGGTTTTTTTTTAACCCCAGTCCCCTACTGGCCAGGTTGTTGGGGAACCAAAAACAACCCTTTTCTGGGGGGAAAGGGTTTTGACAACCGTCCCTTTTGGGCCCGGGGTTTTGGGCAAAAAACACAGTTTGTACTGGCCAGGTTTTTTGCCAAAAAACACATTCCGTACTGGGGGAAAGGGGGGGTTGGGGAAAAAAAAACAAAAACAGTGGGGGACTGGGGCCCGTTTGTGACAACCCCGCAAATCCCTACTGGGCCAGTTTTTAAAAAAACACAGTCCCTTACTTTCCAGGTTTTTGGCAACACAACCCTTTGTTTTTAAAGGCAGGGTTTTTTCAACCAAAAGTCGTACTGGCCAGGGGGTGGCAAAACACAGTGTAATGGGCCCGGTTAGAAAAACAAAAAATTTGCAGTGGGCGGGTTTAGGCAACACAAAAAGTCGTTTCTGGCCAGGGGGTGACAAAAAGCACAGTCGTACTGGGGGGAGGTTTTTGACAAAAACAGTCGTAAATGGGCCCCCGGGTTTTGGCAACACAAAATTCGTACTGGGCAGGTTTTTGACCAACAAATCGTACTGGCCATTTGGGACAAAAACCAGTTTTTTACTGGCCAGGTTTTGACAAAAAAACCAGTCGAACTGCCAGGTTGTAAAAAAACAGTGGTAAAGGGGCCCGGTTTTTTGAAAAACACACAGTCCCTACTTTTCCCGGTTTTTTACAACAACAGTCGTACTTTCCCAGGGTTTAAATTTAACACACAGTCGTAATGGGGCCCGGTTGTTACAACACACAGTCGTACTGGCCAGGTTGTGGCAACACAGTCGTACTGGCCAGGTTGTGGCAACAAACAGTCGCAGTGGGCAGGTTGTGGCAACACACAGTCGTACTGGCCAGGTTGTGGCAACACACAGTCGTACTGGCCAGGTTGTGGCAACACACAGTGGTACTGGCCAGGTTGTGGCAACACACAGTCGTACTGGCCAGGTTGTGGCAACACACAGTCGTACTGGCCAGGTTGTGGCAACACACAGTCGTACTGGCCAGGTTGTGGCAACACACAGTCGTACTTTCCAAGTTGTGGCAGCACAGGGGAAAAGGTAGGTGTGGCAGAAAAAACGGGGGAAAAAGACAGTTGTAAAACTGTACCAGAAACAAAAAGGAAAAAGG
>NW_026506856.1:0-15233 GCF_026875155.1 Cherax quadricarinatus | reverse complement strand
ATCACAACACAGAAAACCCCTGATTTAAACCCAACAGTCACTGACAATCATCAAACCAACATGTCCATAAAAATATCAACACACATGTACACAGACATTCATCAAAAACACATGAAACACATGACAAATCAACAAAAATGACACGTGACAATCATCAACACACAACATGTACACATTAACAATCAAAAACACATGTACACATTGTACACATACACAAATAACACTGTGTTAATGTGTACATAATAAACAGTACACATGACAATCATCAAAACTTACATTTTACAAAATGGCACACATAACACAATAAAAACGTGTATTTAATGTGAAACAAACATGTAACATGGAAACACATACACAGTAACAGTGTATTTAATGTGTACATATCATGTACACATGACAATCATCAACACACATGTACTAATGACAATCAAACACACATGTACACATGCAAATCTTCAACACACATGTACACATGACAATCATCAACACACAACATGTACACATGACAATCATCAACACACAACATGTACACATGACAATCATCAACACACAATATGTACACATGACAATCAACACACAACATGTACACATGACAATCAACACCACATGTACACATGACAATCAACACACAACATGTACACATGACAATCATCAAAACACAACATGTACAACATGACAATCTCATACACACACAACATGTACACATGACAATCATCAACACACAACATGTACACATGACAATCATCAACACACAATATGTACACATGACAATCAACACACAACATGTACACATGACAATCAACACACAATGTACACATGACAATCAACAACACACATGTACACATGACAATCATCAAACACAACATGTACACATGGCACACATACACAACACGTGTATTTAATGTGTACATAATAACATGTACACATGACACACAGTCCTCCACTAGCGCCTCAGTCGTGTCACATCTTTAAATATTCACAAGTTACACAAAGAATGTTCTCAAAATACTGTAAACCAACATTTTTTTGTCTTATATATTCTGAATATTGAAGCACATAATCATATCTAAATTTCCCTTATATTGTGTCTTCTACATTGTTTAATCATGTGGACGAGTACATGTATGTCTATGAGAATGTGTACACATGTATGTGTACATAACTGTTCGTGGGATGGGCTTTGGAGTGATATCTTGTGTGTATGTATGTGTGATCTCAGACATATTATAGTGAGAGCAGATAACTGTGTACATTGTTGTGTGCGTATTTGTAGTACATGGAATTGTGTGTGATTTTTTATGTATGCAAGTGTATGTATAATGATGTATGAGTAAGGTGAATGTGTTTAAACGTATAAATATTTGTGAAAATACTTATATATGTGTATGAAAACAATTTCTGCGCTTGTTAGGCTTTGAGTGCCAAATGTAAAAGATGGATAAATATACAAAAATGAAAGCAGTGTAATATTTAACATAGTTATGATGTTGGTGGACAAATTAACCAACATTTGGGTATTCATCTGCAATAATAAAACACTCACAAATACTTTTAAACAGCTAAATAAGTAAACAACAAATTGTTCTTCGTATATTTTCATAGTGTAACATAAAAGGTTTTCCCAAAATTTACGTTAATTACCCTTTCTGGGAGGTGGCGGAACTGTGGGGCAGTTTTGGGGGCCGTCTACTGACCTCCCGGGTCCAGGCTGTTTTGGGGTTGGGTGTAATTACTGGACCAGTTTTCTGTGTGTGTCACCTCCAGAAATTCCCACCCACCGGGACAGTCTCTACCGTAACCATTTAGACAAGCCCAAAGTTTCCATCACGAGGCACTAAAGGGGGGCAACCGCTGATTTGGGGGGAAAGTGGGGAAGGGAGCCCACCTGGGGGTGACATTTATGGACCCCTGGGGAAAACTGACCCGGGGGAAAGGGCACCGCTGACTCTGGGGAAGGGGGGAAAGGGGACCCCACCTAGGTGACACTAGTGGCCCTCCGGGAGACACGATCCGGGGGGAAACCGCTGACTCGGGGAAGGGGGGGAAGGGAGTCCCCCTTTTAGGTGACACTAGGGGGACTCCTGGGACACTGTTTCCCGGGAAAAGGCCCGCTGAATCTGAGGAAGTGGGGAAGGAAGTCCACTCGGGTGACACAAGTGGACCCGGGAACACTGACCCGGGGGAACCCACCCGCTGACTCTGGGGAAGGGGGGAAAGGGGAGTCCACCCAGGGGGACACAAGGGGAAACTCCTGGGGGACCCCTAAACCGGGGAAAGGGACCGCCGACCTTGGGGAAAGGGGGAAAGGGGGAAACACCCGGGACAAGGGGATGAATTCCTGGATACTTTAACTTAAAGGAAGGTTGTTGTTGAGGCTGACCTTATTTAAGTGGGGAAGGGGAGACACCCGGGAGCGAGGGGAAATGGTTTCCCGGGATACATAACCTGGGAAGGCAAAATACATGAAAGTTGAGGCTGATTTGGGGTTTAGTGGGGGGGGAAGATACCCGGGCGGTAGACGGAAGGTTTTCCTGTTTACATAAATCCGGGGAACGGCAAAAAATACCGCTGCCCTTTGGGGAAAAGGGGAAAGGGAGTTCACCTGAGGTGACAAAATTGATTTCCTGGGACACTGACCGGGGAAGGCACCGCCGCCCTTGGGAAAAGTGGGAAAGGGAAGACACCCGGGGAGCGAGCGGAGGGTTTCCCCTGGATACATGAACTTGTGGAAGGTTGTTGTTGGGGCTGCCCTTGGGTAAGTGGGGAAGGGAAGATTCCGGCTTTAGACGGAAGGTTTCCTGGATACATGATCCTGGAACGGCAAGAATCCCGCTGACCTTGGGGAAGGGGGAAAGGGGAGTTCCCCTTTGGGTACATAAGTTAAATCCCTTGAGAAAACTGATCCGGGGAAGGCCCCGGGCCGACCTTAAAAAAATTTGGGGAAGGGGAAGAAAGGGGCCGGAAAGCGGGGCGGATAAATTCCTGGATACATAAAATTTTGGGGGAAGGTTGTTTTTGGGAGGCTGCCCTTTGGGGGTAAGGGGGGGGGGGGGAAATTTGGGAGACACCCGGGGAGCGAGCGGATGGACCCGGGAAAACATGTCCCCCTGGGAAAGGGAAAGAATCATGCATTTGGGAGGCTGCCCTTTGGGGTTAGGGGGGAAAGGGGAAGATACCCGGGCGGAAAAGACGGAAGGATTCCTGGATACATAACCGGGGGCAGCAAAATACAGGTTGGTGAGGCTGCCCTTTAAAGGGAAAATGAAAAGGGGAAAAAACATCCGGAGGCAGACAAGGGATTCCCTGGATAAAAGAACCTGGGGAAATTTGAGGCGGAAGGCAGAGAGAAAAAGAGAGGCGAGGCGCCCTTGGGGAAAATGGGGGAAGGGGGGGGGGGGGGATTTTCCGGGGGGCCCACGGTTAAATTTCCCCTGGACACATAAAACCTGGGGAAGGCAGGGGGGGGGGCCCTTTAATTAAATGACAACCACGGCCTCCCCCTGGCAAGGTCGGGTAACTCAGAGAAACTCTGAGGCTGACATTTGGTCGAAAATAAAATTATAATTAAATTCCCCTAATTTATTTTTAATTAATATTATTTTATTTTTTACTATTTTTATTATTTTTTTTTTTTATCACACTGGCCGATTCCCACCAAAGCAGGGGGGCCCGAAAAAGAAAAACTTTTACCAAACATTCACTGCAACCCCTGTCTTGCCAGAAGGGGGCTTTAACACTACAGTTTTTTTTTAAAATGCCACATTTAAAACCCCCCTCCTTCGAGTGCAGGCACTGTACTTCCCCCTCCAGGACTCAATCCGGGCCCCCGGTTTTTCCCCATTTCCCCCTTTAAAAATGTTACTTTTGGGTCACACTCCAAAAGCAAGCAAATTTTTAAAAAAAAAATTTGTTTTTCCATTCACCCAAGAAACACGCTCAAAGCAGCCTTCGGAATCCAAGCCCCCCGCACAAAAAAACCTCCTTTACCCCCCCCCCCCAACCTTTCCAAGGCCCACCCCTAAACCCCCCCTTCCTTAGAAGGGTTTTTGTTGAGGCTGACCTTAAGTAAGTGGGGGAAAAGGGAACATCCGGGGGAGAAAAGGATGGATTCCTGGATACATTTAACCTGGGGAAGGGAAGAATTTAAAACAAATTAGGCTGACCTTTGGGGAAGTGGGGAAGGGAAAAATATCCGGCGGGAGACGGGAAAGGGTTCCTGGAAAACATGATCCTGAAAGGGCGGCCAAAAAATACCCCCTGAAAACCCTTGGGGGGAATTGGGAAAAAAAGCCACTGAGGGTGAAAATAATGGACCTTTTCCCGGGGGGACACGCCCGGGGAAGGCACCCCGCCGACCTTAGGGAAAAAGGGGAAGGGAAGACATCCGGGGCGAAAAGGATGGGTTCCGGATACATGAAAAATTTTTGGAAAGGTTTTTGTTGAGACTGACCTTAGGGAATGGGGAAGGGGAACACCGGGGGCGAACGGAATTGGATTCCCGGAAAACCTGAAAAACCCGGGGATGGCAAGAATACATGCCCGTTAGAGGCTTGACCCTTGGGTTTTGTGGGAAAGGGGGGGACATCTGGGAGGCGAACGGATGGGGGTTTCCTGGGATACAAGAACCTGGCAAGGGGAAGAATACATGCAATTTTTTAGAGCCTGCTCCCAAATCAAAAGACCCTCTAATTTAACTCACAGAAAGAAAAACCCCCTACAATTTTTCTTAAGAAAAAAAAAAACATTGTAAGTCGTAAAGCGATTGCCACTTTTGTTTAAATGAATCATAAAAACTAAAAATATTGGGTTTTAAAAAAAAAAATTTTTCCCGTAATTGGGCTTATCAGAGAGAGAAAAATCCTGTTTAATTTATTTAACAAAGCTGAAAAAAAAATCTCCCTATGATTACTTAATTTTAAAAACAGAATCCTGGTTTTAATTTTTTTTAACGATCCCGAAAATAAAAACTCGTATTTATTGACCTATTAAAAACAGAATCCTGTTTTAAATTTTTTTAACGATGCGAAATAAAAATCTCGATGATTGACTTTTTAAAAACCCGAAAACCGTTTAATTTAAATTACTGATGCCAAAAAAAGAAAAAAAAACCCCGTATAATTTATTCGTTAAAAACAGAAATCAACTTTTAAATTTTATTTTTTGGGTTTCAGAAAAAATTGTGTTAAGGTATGACGGGAAAATGGAAAAATTTTGCATTAGTCCCCAAAATGACAGCCCGTGTAAGTGATTTATTAATAATTAGAAAACCCCCTATAATCGAACATTTAAATTAAATAATAATAATAATTTAAAAATAATAATAATTTAAAAAAATAAAAATAATAAAAAAAAAATAAAAATATTTTTTATTTAAAATACAAGTAAATGTACATGGTATACAGGCCTAGCTGACATCAATGACATACTACTATATAGAAAGCCCTTGTTATGCTGAGCATTTCGGGAAAATTAGGTCAGTGTCCCAGGATGCGACCCCACTCCAGTCGATTAACACCCAGGTACCCATTGTACTGGTGGGTGAACATAGACAACAGTTTTTACGAAACACGCCCAATGTTTCTACCCTGGCTGGGAGTCGAACCCACACCCTCGCCGTGTGAAGCGAGAGCTTTAGCCACCAGGCCACCAGAAGAAGATTTTGTTTAATTGGCTTACTGAAAGCGAAAAATCTGCATAATTAACTCAGTAAAGAAGGAAACCTTGTTTGACTACTAGAAGACGAAAAACGTTCATTATTTACTCATGTAAGATGAATACAATGTTTAATTTACTCATTGAAGGTGAATAGACTGTTTAATGTGCTCACTGAAGGTGAATGCATTGCTTAATTTACTCATTGACAGTGAATACACTGTTATATTTACTCACTGAAGGTGCAGACACTGTTTAATTTACTCATTGAAGGCGAATACTTTTAAATTTACTCATTGAAGATGAATACACTGTTTAATTTAGTCATTGAAGGTGAATACACTGTTTAGTATACTCATTGAAGGTGAGTATACTATATAATTGAAAGTCTGCATAAGTGACTCACTAAAGACGAAAGCCCATATAATTGACTCACTGAAGCTAAAAACCCTGTATAATTAACTTAGCGTGATTCATAATCCTAGATAATGTGCTCTCTATAACGCACAAAAAGCAGTACTTTGGATTCCACGTTTTATGTAGCCAGAATTAATTAAAACTTTGCTTTTAAAACCGTGTCTGCTTGCGTGCATTTATAATTAAATTTTTGTGATGTCAAGGGAAGAAGAATGAGTGGGTTTGTGTAAAGAGAGGCGTGGTGGAGTGTGGGGGGGAAGGGGAGTGGAGTGCTGAGGTGTGTGTGTGGGTGTGTGTGTGTGTGTGTGTGTGTGTGTGTGTGTGTGTGTTGTGTGTGTGTGTGTGTGTGTGTGTGTTTGTGTGTGTCTGTGTACAGAGGGTGGGGCACCTTGTAGGAGGGGGTTCAGGGTAAAGGAATATGGGTGTGCGAGTGTATGTGGGTTTATGTGGAGGGGGGATGGTGGGTGTTTGTGTGGTGTTAGCTACTAGTTCAAAGGCATTGCGAGGAAAAAATAAAAAACATAAGAAAGGGGGGAACACGCGGGGCCCTGGGGCCCCTACTAGGCGGGCCCCCTTTAAAAATTACCCACTAACAAAACTTTTGCCAATTTTAAATGCCCCCCCAAGAAAAAAGCTTATGTGAAGTCCCACTAAAACCCAAAACCCCCAATCATGTTTATAAAACCTATTTTTGAAATCCAAAGTCCGCCTAATAACCCAAACTAGGTGGGACTTTTTTCACTCATCAACTACCTATTTCCAACCCCAATATTTCCTATTCCTTTTAAATTAAAAAATTATCTAATTTAAACCCATTACTGGGGGTTCTCTTTGGGGACATCCTAAAGACCTTATTAATTTCCCTTTTTAATACCTATCTTCCATTTTAAAAACCTTCATCAGGTCTCCCCTCTTCTTCGTCTAAAGTGAATGAAACTTAAGAGTCTTCAATTTTCTTCAAAAGGAAGTTTTTAAATGTAAAGTAAAAGGACACAAGTGAACTAATGTGCTTTATTGGGGCCCACGTTTCGCTCTCCAGGAGCTTTTAAGCATTAAAAACCAATACAGGACCGAGGGTATATAAAGGCTCAGAGTGAGGTGAATCTAGTGAGGTCCTTTCCCGATGTTCATAGGGGTTTGTAGTGTGTGTGGTAGGACAAAAGAATTAATTCGACATGGAAAAAAGGTTTTAAAAAGCTTTCTTGGGTAACAAAAAAATGGGTTTTGGACAATATAAACTGGAATGGGCAGGTTGTTTCAGGTTATCCTGGTTTTGTGTTTTAAAAAGGGGACTTGGATGGGGGGTTTTACTGTTTTCGGAGGTTCTTGCTAAGATTCGGAGATGGTGAAGCTGCCGTTGTTTTGTTAATTGTTTTCGAAATAGCGTTTCACCATTCCGAAGTTTAGCAAATTCCCCCCTGAAAACAGAAAACCCTGCCACACATAGTTTCTGTTATACTCGCAAGCACAGAGAGTGAACCTAAAAAACCTCCCTCATTCCAGTTTATTTTGTCCAAAACCTTTTTTATGTTACCCAAGAAAATAGTTTTATATTTTTTTATAGTACAAATTAATTTTTTGTATACCACTATATACTACTACTACCATAGTAAACTCGGAAGGTTTTCCCTCACTGTTTCACCTCACTCTGAGCCTTTATTTTACCTCTGTGTCCATGATTTTTTGTAATGGCTTGATAAAGCTCCTGGAGAGCGAAACGTTGCCACATAATGTCACATTGTTGACTTGTGTTTTTACTTTACATTTGTCGGTAATTCTCCCAAACTTTTTCAAGTTTTCTAATGCTATGTTTTAATTTGTCATCCTACGCTGAATATTTTCAAAAGAATTAGCCCATTTTGAAATACGGGCCAAAAATGAGCTGATAACTAGGGGGGCCTTCTAATGATGTATAAAGCTGCGTTTGACCTCTGGACTTTGTTGCTTCATTCTTGATAAAATCCCCGTAAATCATTTGCCTTATTAGTACGCTTAGGATTGCTGTCTTGGTTTTAAAGGTTGCTTCACCAAACCCCCAAGTCCTTTTGAATCTGTATGGGTAAAATTCTAATCATTTAACTTATAAGTACTGGATTATGGGCATCCAAACTTAGAACCTTGCTTTATTACTTGAACGATCTGCACTTTTCTGACCAAGATGGGTTTGTTTAAATCCCCCTGAAGTTCCCTAACTTACGTTTGAATCAAATCCACCCTTTTGTCTCGGCGAAATTTTTATATCATGTAAATTCCCCCAAAAGTCATTGATTATATTATAAACAAAACGGGCCCAAAAACTATCTCTGTGGCGCCTTGTTACGTCCCCCCTCGGACTTAACCCATTTTTTGGCACTCTTGTTTCCGTCAGTGGCCATGACTCGTCCAGAGAGCCTTTTCCCCCCTGCCATGAGCGCCCCTTTCTTTAACAGTTATGGTGCGGAACTCTTCAAAAGCCTTGCTAAAATCTAAGTAAAATAATAAAATTCTTATTTGGTCAACGCCCCAAAAGCTTTACTGAAGAAGTTAATAAATTGTTAGCAAGACCGGGCCCCTTGTGAATCCATGCTGGTATCATTAATCAGCTTTCTTTCGAGATGGCTTCTTATAATTAGCTATAATTGACTCAGTAAATTTTCCTACATTGAGGCGGCTTTGGGGGGTAATTTGACGGTAAGACTTGTCCCCTGTTTTTTAAAAAAAGGAAAATTTTCATTAGCCATCTTTTCCACAATCAGACACTACACCTGTTTGAGAGATAAATTAAAAATATTAGTTAATGGTTCACAGAGTTCCATTTTGCATTCCTTAAGAACCCTTGAAAAAACCTCATCAGGACCCGGCGACTTATTTTGCTTCAGTCTGTCTATCTGCTTCACAACCATCTCACTAGTGACTGTGATGTTACATAATTTATCTTCTTCTAGCCCACTGTAAAAATTAATTACTGGATATTGTTAGTGTTTTCCTGTGTAAAAACTGAGAGAAAATAATTATTTAAAATCAAGCACATTTCATTCTCTTTGTCAGTAAGGTGCCCATAGTTATTTTTAAGGGGACCTATCTTATCTCTAACTTTTGTTCTATAGACCTGGAAAAAACTTTTGGGTTAGTTTTAGAATCCCTAGCAACTTTAATTTCATAGTCCCTTTTAGCTTTTCTTATCCCTTTTTAATGTCCCTCTTAATGTCAATATACTGATTCATAAGATGACCCTCACCTCTTTTGATACGCCTATAAATTCCTTTCTTATGCCCTAGTAGATATTTGAGCCTATTATTCATCCATTTTGGGTCATTTCTATTTGATCTAATTTCTTTATATGGGATAAACGCTCCTTGAGCAGCATGTATAGTGTTCAGAAAACTGTCATATTGATAGCTCTCTTCGTTACCCCAGTCAACAGATGATAAGTGTTCTCTAAGCCATCGTAATCTGCTAAGCGAAAATCTGGGACTGTTACTGAATTATCGCTACTATCGTACTTCCATTCAATGCTAAATGTAATTGATTTGTGGTCGCTAGCACCCAGTTCCTCTGAAATTTCTAATTATTAACAAGGGATTCATTGTTTGACATAACCAAGTCAAGCAGGCTATCTCCCCTTGTAGGTTCTGTCACAAACTGCTTCAAAAAACAATCTGAAATACTTCCAAGAAGTCGTATGAATCTAAATTCCCAGTCAAGAAATTCCAATCAACATGACCAAGTTAAAGTCTCCTAGAATTACTACATTATCGTGCCTTGTGGCCTTAACAATTTCTCCCATAGTAGTTTCCCTTGGTCCCTATCTAAGTTTGGAGGACGGTATATCACTCCTAAAATCAGTTTTTCATGCCCCTCTGAAAATTCTATCCAAACAGACTCTGTATGTGTTACTTCAGACTTAATACCCGTTCCTATGCAACAGTTCAAGCGATCTCGGACATACAATGCCACCCCACCCCCCCTCCCAATACTTCTATCTTCTTGAACAATTTAAAACCCTGAATATGACATTCCGCAGGCATGTCCGACTTTTGAATTAAACCACGTCTCAGTTAAGGCAAATACATCAATGTTACCTACACTAGCAACTAATCTCAACTCGTCCATCTTATTCCTATCACTACGGCAATTAGCATAATAAACATTGAAAGACTCTCCTTTCTCTTTACCCTTCCTGCTCATTTCTATTTTTCTACTAAACCTATTACTGTCCTTATCACCAAGGTCCCTGGCTTTTCAATATCTATCTCGTTCTTATTATTACTAGTTCCCCTAGAACTCGTAATATTACTACACTGGGACTTCACTGTTTTCCTGCCAAAACCCATACCACTAACTATTCCTAGTTTAAAGTCCTAACTGCTCCTCCACTGCAGTTGCCAGTGCTCCCACCCCACACCTAGATAAGTGAATCCCGTCCCTAGCATACATGTCATTTCTGCCATAGAAGAGGTCCCAGTTGTCTATGAATGTTACCGCATTTTGCTTACAGTATTTGTCAGCCAGCAATTGACACAATTGCCCTGGACAACCATTCATTTCCAACTCCCCTCCTTGGCAAAATACCACATATGAGAGGGTTCCCACCCTTACTTCTAATTATTTCTATTGCTGACCTATACCTGCTAATCAGGTCCTCACTCCTACGTCTGCCAACATCGTTGCCTCCAGCACTGAGACAGATAATAGGATTGCCTGTTTTGTGTGTGTACTTGTGAGTGTGTGTGTGGGTGGGAGGGAAGAGGCGGAGTGATGGTGGGTGGGTTGGGTGCTCGTGTGAAAGTCGCTGGGTGGTGGAGGACCTGTGAAGATAGCAGGGATGGGTGAGTTTTTGCGTGAAGGAGGCGGGGTAGTGGGTGTGTTTGTGAAGAAAACGTGGTGGGGGTGAAGGGAGCGGGAGTATTTGAATGAAAGATTAAGTTTTGGTTGTGAAAAATTAGATACTCTGAGAAGTGGGTGGTTGGAGGTTAAGCAGGTTTTTCGGGTAGTTGATAGATAAGATGGCATTACTTATGGAAGAGTGTCATCAACGGTGGAGGAGTAGGTGGTGAGAAAACAGGTGGTTGTAGGTGAAGAAGTAACTAGTAGGAGTTCAGAAAGAAGGTGGAAGAAGATAAGGAACCGGGTAGTAGGAGATAAGAGTGAGCAGTAGAGGTGAGGCAAGAGGAAGAAGGTGAAGAGGTACAAGAGATAAGAAATAGGGAGTAGGTGAGAAACAAAGGAGGTAGGGGAGGGAGTAGGGGATGAACTATGTGGTTGGGGGTTAGAGAGTAAATGATAGGTGAGCATAAAGGAGGCAGGATTCTGGAGAGAGGATGGTAGTAGGTGGGGCGATATTTTGTAGGGGAATAGTAATTAGGAGGTAGGGAAAAAGAGGATGGGAAAAATGAAGATTAGGACGAACTGGTAGGGGGGATTAGGGAGAAATTTATTTTGATTATAGTGAAAAAGTGGAAGGTTTGGGAACAGTTGGTAAAATTTTGGGGGTAGGTGGCAAGGGGTTTGTAAATAGGGGGTCATGGCAAGAGAGAAAGACGTTAGGAGGTAGGAGGAAAGGAAGCAGGTGGAGAGGGGTTTAAAGGGAAATTAGGTGGGCGGGTTTAAACGGGAACCCAAGATAACGGGGAGAAAAAAGATTTTACTAAACATACTTGAAAAAAAGACCATCCCAGATACACTAACAGACCGCCCAAAGGGGTTATCGGGTTTAACAAAAGAAAACCTTTAAAAAAACCCCAGTAACTTTTCCCCGTGAACAAACCTGTAAACGAAGTTAGGAACAACAAAAACAAGAAAAAAAACGAAGGAAAAAGAAAAGGGAAGACAAGAATAAGAAAAAAAAAAAAAAGAAGAGATAATTTTAATTTGAAGAAAACTCAAAAAATTACCAAAAAGTTTTTGGTTGAACAAAAAAAACGAAAATAATTACAGTGAGTTTTAAAAATTTTTTCTTTAATTTTAAATTTCTTTAATTAAAAAGGATAATAAAATTTTTAAAAACCTTACAAAATTAAATTTTTTTTTAATAATCAGTCACTGTGAAAACACAATGCACCAAAAAATAAGGGATATACATGAAATTTTTTTTTAAAACGTCTGCAGAAAGGCCCACTTTTAAAAACTGGGGAAAAAATCATTTTAAAAAATTTTGAATTTTTTAAATAGTCTGATGGGTAAAAAATTGACAAAAAAACACGTTAAAAAAGGGGTGGGACGTTCGCCCCGGGAAGAGGTTTATTTTTTTTTTTCTTTTTCCCCGGAAACAAAAAAATAAAGGGAAAAATACTTTAATTTTTCCCTAGCTGGGCTTTTTCTTTTTCCCTAAAAAAATTGTTTAGTATTTAAAAGGGTTGTAAGATGGTGTGTGTGTGTGTGGGGGGTGTGTGGGGGGTTGTGGGGTGTGTCAAAAAGGGGGGTTTTTCGTCACAGACCAGAGAAAGAAATTTTTAAACAAATTTTGGGTCACTGATAACGAATGTCATTTTTAAAAATTTTAAAGGCTTTTTTTTAAATAGGTTTTTTGGTAGTGTGTTTCTTCCACGCTCAGTCTCACTGTCCTTCAGTATTTGTTCCACCCAGTCACAAAAGGGTGGTTGGGCTGTGCAATTTTTATACCTTACATAAAGGGGGAGGGCCACCTCAGCATTTAATTTTGGAGCCTGGGATAAAAAATTTTCAACACCCCCTCTCTTTTAAACCCCAAAACAAAATTTTGGCACTAGGGACTATACAAAAAATGGGGCTCAGGGAAAAACAATATAAAGGCTAGGAAAAAATCCGGTCGGGGATTCAAGTTTTTAACCCCCAAAAAATTTCCCCTTTCAAGAGCGACCCCTAAGAAAAGAGAGGGATTTCTTCGGGGGTCCTCAGATTCGAGAGCTTCTTAGAGATGGTAAATTTAAAAATCAGCCCCTTAATGGGGAGGGAAAGTTTCTTGGGGACTTTCCAAGTTAGTGGCGAAGCGATTTCTCGGAAACAAAAGGGGAAGGCAAATTGAAGAAATGATGGAAAACTTTATCAAGGTTTACAAGAACATGAGATGTAACATGTCACTTAAAAGTCCCTTATTGGACTCACATTTAGACTTTTTTTCCAGCTAATTATGGGGCAGTTAGAGACGAACATGGTGAAAGGTTTCACTAAGATATTTCAACCAAGGAAAATGGTACCAGGGCAAATGGGGCACAAGAATGCTTGCAAACTGTTGCTGGACATTGGAAGAGATGATTCTTTAGTCCACTAAAGCGTCAAGCAAAGAGGCAGAGAGTAGGTACGGATTAGAGTTTAAAACATACTGACACATATTGTGCGTTTTAAATAAAAAAAATCAAATATTATATGTCCCGTATCATTAAATCTTTGCCAATAAGTTTTTTTTCAAGGTGATATTTGGATTCAGGACATGAAAATACATAAGAATTAACTAGTCTCATTAAAAGTATACAACTTAGCAAAAATTGTTGACCATGTTCTCTCTCTCTCTCAACCGTAGACTTGCTTGACACAACTTTCTCGATCTTTTGAAAACCGGTGGGTAGTTAACACCTTTCAAAAGGATAACCCAGAGCAATAAATTCTTGTCCAGTTAATAATGCTATATTTATGTTTTTGTTGTAAATCTTAGTTTGACGTGATATACTGTATTGTTTTTTTTTACAATACTTTTTCAGATTTTTCAATAAAACTTTGATGATAAACCATCCCCTTACGTATACTGATAAACATGCACTAATAACTTTGTAATTAATTGGTCAGAGGAAAAAATAAATAAGAATACAACCCATGTTCTTTTTGGGTTTTAATTTTTTTTCAACCTCTAAAAGAGTCTATAGTGTGGAAAATTGCTGAAGTTTTTCGTAAATTTAAAAAAAAATTACTGATTTATAGTTCTGGATCAAATTTTTTTCCCAAAAATTGTTCTCGGTGATTTTTTAAGTCATATGAAAATGTTGATAGAGTTAAAAGACATTTGATTAAGAATTCCCTCTAGCTGATGGCTGTGCCCTATATGAATTTCTGTGAAAAAATGCAATGAAGCTTATTACGATAAAACTGGAAAAAGCCTTGGATTAAGATTAAAACCCTAATATATCATTAAAACTAAACAAAAGTCTAGCTCTGTTTTATTCAGAGAGAGATTTTAACCACTCCAGTGATTTCAAAAGGCCAATGGATGAGAGAAAAATATTTGAATCAAATTCATGAAAAAAATCGTATTGATTTTGATATGAAACATAGTTCAGGCTTATGTAAATTAGATTCATTTTTAATTAATAAAATTGTGAGGAATTTTAGCTATGCCTGACATGTCACTCATAAATTTTACTTACATGTCACCTGACTAAATTTTCACCACATTCCCACGCTCAGTGTTCTGGGTCTGGTGTGAAGTCGTATGTGATGTGACCTTCTCAGCCTTTTACGCCTTCTGCTATGCTATTATTTTTACAGTTCCTTCATAATGTGAGAAAAACTGAGTTCGGAAATTCACTACTTTTCAGAGTCGTTATTTTACATATCGTGAAATCACCTGTTTACATGATGCTATTGCATATGTATGTGTGTACTCACCTAATTCATCTAATTGTGGGTTTCAGGGGGTCGAGACTCAGCTCCTGGCCCCGCCTCTTCACTGATAGCTACTGGATCCCCTCTCTCTCTCTGCTTCCTGAGCTTTGTCATACCTATTCTTAAAACTATGTATGGTTCCTGCCTCCATACTTCACTTGCTAGGCTATTCCCCTTGCTGACAACTCTATGACTGAAAAAATATACTTCCTAACGTCCCCTGTGACTCGTCTGAGTCTTCAGCTTCCAGTTGTGACCCCCTTGTCCCTGTGTCCCCTCTCTGGAACATCCTATCTCTGTCCACCTGTCTATTCCCCGCAGTAATCTTGTATGTCGTTTTTCATTCTCCCCTGACCCTTCTGTCCTCCAGTGTCGTCAGTCCGATTTCCCTTAACCTTTCCTCGTACGACATTCCCTTTAGCTCTGGGACTAGCCTTGTTGCAAACCTTTGTACTTTCTCTAACTTCTTGATGTGCTTGACCAGGTGTGGGTTCCAGACTGGTGCTGCATACTCCAGTATGGGCCTAACATACACAGTGTACAGTGTCTGAACGATTCCTTATTAAGGATCGGAAAGCTTTCTCAGGTTTTCCAGGCGCCCCAGCTGCAGC
>NW_026506855.1:0-15717 GCF_026875155.1 Cherax quadricarinatus | reverse complement strand
TACACCAAAAACCTTCAACTCTCCCAAATTTTCCCCCCCCCTATCCCCCCTTTTCAAAACCCCTTTTTCCCAAAAATCCTTTAAATTTCCCAAAAAAGACCTTTTTTTTTAACCCCCCCCCCCCTTTTATTAAATACTGTTCCCCTTATTTTTCACTGTAAACACCGGGCCACCCACCCCCTCCCTTTTTCCTAAAGCCTCCTTGTTCATCGCTACCCTTTTTCTCCGTTTCTCAAATTTCTTTCAATAAAAAACTTTTCCATACACTTTACCAGGTAAAACTCAAACAGCTTTTTCCCCCTAAAATTTTTTTGGCACTCTTTTTTTCCCCCCTTTTTTTTAAAACAAAGGAACTATCCCTGCTCTCTCCCAATTTTCCCTGGGTCCCCTTACCCCTTCCAAACTTTTTTTAAAATTTTTTTGCCCAACCCACCCCCAAAACTTTTTTCCCCACCTGTTTTTAACATTTCTTTTTTTTTCCCATAAACCCCGGGCCTGCCCCCCCCTTTCATTTTACCTACTCCCTCCAAAACTTCCCCCCACTCACAATGCCTTCCTCATCCTACAAGTGTTATTCCCCTTCCCTTAAAAACCGAATAAAGCTTCCCTTTTTCTTAAACAACATTTAAAAATTTCCCCCAAAATATTCCCCCCATCTTCCCCCATACCTTAACTCTCCTTTTAAAATAACTTTTCCTCTCCTTTTTTTTAACGGGAAAAAACCCTTTTTGTTCTTTTGGTTTTCCCAAAAACCCTTGTTAATCCATTTCCAAATTTTTTTTTTCCTTATTTTCAAAAAAAAATTTTGTTGATAACATCTCACCCACTCTCTCATTTGCTCTTTTTTTACATTGTTTTCCACACCTTTTAAACCCTTCTTTTTTTTTTCTCCATTATCTTCCCTCCTTAAAATCACTTCTATTTTTGAAAAAAATTTCTCAAAATGCTAATTTTTTTTCCCTTACTACCTTTTTACATCACCTTTTCCCCCAAATCGCTCCTTTTTCCCCCCCGCACCCACTTTTTTGTAACCCAAACTTCTGCTGAACACTCTAACACTACCCTTTTTTAAAAAACCCACCCCCCTAACCCCTTTGACCCCCTTTCCCAGCCTTTATTTGCCCATTTTATCCTTTCCCAAAAGCTTTTTTAACTTAACCCCAACTGCCCCCCTCTTTTAGTTTATAAACCCCTTTACCTCTCTCTTCCCCGTTTTTCTATTCTCCTTGTTTTCCCATCTACCTTTTACTCTGTGCTTTCAAACTAAAAAATGGGTCTGATTATCTGGGGCCCCTCTATAAACTTTTACATCCGAAGTTACTCAACATCCTTTTTTCTAACCCAAAAAATAAACCAAAAAAACAAAAATTTAATTTTTTGCCCTTTCATCAAAATCTTTTTAAAAATTATTTATCCTTTTTTTTTCTTAAAAAATGGATTACCTATAAAAAAAACCCCCCTTTCCCATTCAAAAAAATTCAAAACAAAGGGCCCCCCATTTTTCATTTTCACCCGGCCCCCAAACTTAACCCCCAAACCCCACCCCCTCTAAAAGTTTCTCCTACTTTAGCATTCAGGTCCCCCTACCACAATTTTCTCTCTCACTTGGTTCAAAGGCTCCTATACATTTACTTAACATCTCCCAAAATCTCTCTCTCTCCTCTACATTCCTCTCTTCCCCAGGGGCATACACGCTTATTATGACCCACTTTTCGCATCCAACCTTTACTTTAATCCACATAATTCTTGAATTTACACATTCATTTCTCTTTTCTACTTCCATAACTGATCCTTCACCAAAACCTACCCCTTCCTTTGTCTAACCTCTCAGATACTCCAGATTTAAAACCATTTATTTCCCCCCCGAAAATCCCCTACCCCCTTAGCTTTGTTTCGCTTAGGGCCCGGACATCAACTTCTTTTTATTCATAACATCAGCAATCATCTGTTTCTTGTATCCCGCACTACATCCACGCACATTTAAGCATCCCAGTTTTTTCTTCTTCTCGTTTTTAGTAAATGTCTACAGGAGAAGGGGTTACTAGCCCATTGCTCCCGGCATTTTAGTCGCCTCATACGACACGCATGGCTTACGGAGGAAAGATTCTTTTCCAATTCCCCATGGACAATAGAAGAAATAAAGAAGAACAAGAGCTATTTAGAAAAAGGAGAAAAACCTAGATGTATGTGCGTGTCTGTGAAGTGTGACCAAAGTGTATGTAGGAGTAGCAAGGTATCCCTGTTATCTAGCGTGTTTATGTGACAGAAAAAGAAACCAGCAATTCCTACCATCATGCAAAACAGTTAAGGTTTTTTTTTTTCACAGTCATCTGGCAGGACGGGAGTACTTCTCTGGGTGGTTGCTGTCTACCAACCTATAAACCTATATATATATAAATATAATATATATATATATAATAATATATATATAATATATATATTATATATATTATAGTATATATAAAATATATATTATTTATATATAATAATATATATAAAATATATATATATATATAAAATAAATATATATATATATATATTTTTATATAAAAATGATCCCCTGCTGAAGGAACTTTGAATACAATAAAAAAGGGACCCAGTTCTTTTAAATTCTACCCACACTGAAATGTTAATATTTCCCTTATTCGAATTTTTGCATTGTTAATATTTATAATATCTTAAATAAATAAAATTAAATTTATAAAGAATATTTTTATAAAATTAACAATGATAATATTTAATTTTAATTGTAAACATATATTTTTAATTGTAATTCTTTTTAAAATATATTTAAAATTTTAAAAAATTTTTAAAAAAATTTTAAATTTTTTTATAAATTAAAAAATTTAAAAAAAATATGGAAAAAATTTTTTTTAAAAAAAATTTTTAAGTTTTCTTAATTTTAAAAAATAAATTTTTAATTTAAAAAATTTATAAATTAAAATTTTATATAAACAAAAATTAAAAAAAAAATAAAAATAAAAAAAATTTCCAAATAAGAATTAACAAAACACCAAAAACAAAAATTCCCCTTTTTCCCCAAGGTAAATTTTCCAAAAAAAAAATTTAAAAAATTTTTTAAAAAAAACAAAAAAAAATTTTTTAACTTAAAACATAACCCCTGCCCTAGGGTTTTCCCCCAAAAATTTTAAAAAAAGGGAAAATTTTAAAAATTTAAAGAAATTTTAAAAAAATTTCCCCTTTTTTTTTTTAAAAAATTTTTTTCGGAATTTTAAAAATTTTTTGGAAAAATTTAAAAATTTTTTTTTAAAAAAAAATTTAAAAAATTTTTTTTTTTTTAAAATTTTTATTATAACCCTTAAAAAAGGGTTTGGGTTTTGGGGAAAAAATTTTTTTTTAAAGGGCCCCAAAGGGTTTTTTTTTTTTTGGGGAAAAAAACTTAGAAAAAGAATTTGGGGGTTTTTTTAAAGTTTTTATATTATATATATATTATATATATATGTATATACATATATATATTATATAATATATATTATATATATAATACATAATTTAATATTATATATACTATTTATATATATTATATATATATTATAGATATATATATATATATATATATATATATATAATATATATATATATATATATATATATATGGTATTCTTCCATATATTTTATCTATATATATATATATAAATATGTATATACATATATATAGTATTATATATATAATATATATATTATTTTATATATATATAAAATATATATATATATTATATAAAAACCATATATATATATATATATAATTATTCATAAATTTTTACATATATCCACAAAAAAATGAATACACAAATACCAGAACTTACAAACACCTAAATATGCAAAAATGTCAGGCACAATGTCACCCTCATGCTTGACTGATCCCATGCATATGTGCTACATTCTCACACTTATTCATAGGCACACACAAATAATTTTATATATGTACATGTATTATTCAAACAGGTATTATGTTCTACCCACATGATCAGTACCTAGCTGGCAAGCTTTGCCGTGATTCGTACGATGGTTTTGCGTGCTGTCAGCGGGTAACAGCCTGGGTGAATCAGGCCCTGAATCCACTGGAGATATCGAGTACAGAAAAATAAATGACTGTCATGGACCTATCTGCGGAGAGGGGTATTGACGCCCCGAGCACCCTCCAGGTAGATTCCTTGTAGTTGCATATATATATATTATATTTATATATATATATATATATATATATATATTATATATATATATATATATATATATATAAACATATATTTTTATTATTATCAACTGGCGATTCCACCAAGCGGCTGGAGTTGGCCGGGAAAAAATGAAAAACTTTCACCATCATTCACTTCATCACGGTCTTGCCAGAAAGGTGCTTTACAACTACAGTTTTTAACATGCAAATTAACACCCTCCTTCAGAGTGCAGGCATGTACTTCCCATTCTCAGGACTCAAGTCGGACCTGCCGGTTTTCCTGAACCCCTTCATAAATGTTACTTTGCTCACACTCCCAACAACATCAAGTATTAAAAAAACCATTTGTCTCCATTTCACTCTATCAAACCGCTCACGTATGCCTGCTGGAAGTCCGAGCCCCTCGCACTCAAAAACCCTCCTTTACCCCCTCCCTCCAACCTTTCGCTAGGCCCGACCCTACCCCGCCTTCCTTCCACTACTGACTGATACACTCTTGAAGTCATCTGTACGCTCCCATTCGCTCTACATGTCCGGAACCCCTCAAAAACCCTTCCTCAGCCCTCTGGACAACAGTTTTCGGTAATCCGCAATCTCCTCCTAACTTCCAAACTACCGAATTCTTGCATTTTATTCACACCACACATTGCACCTCAGACCATGACATTCTCCACTGCCTCCAAGCCTGCCTCTCGCTGCAAACATTCATCACCCATGCTTCACACCATATAAGGGGCGTTGGTAAATTTACTCTCATACATTCCCCTCTTTCCTCCAGGGGACAACGTTCTTTGTCTCCAAACACAGACTCCTAAAGTGCACCACTCACCTTTCCCCTCTTCAATTCGATGATTCATTCTTCTTCTTAGACCCATCCGCTGGCACGTCATTCCCATAATATCTGATATACATTCACCTCCTCCTTGACTCTCTCCCTGCCAAATCTTGATATCCAATCTTTTATCACCTTATATTTTTGTTTCCTCGTACCTCACTCTTTCCGTATTCCACTTTTAATTTCTTCTTTTGCACTGTCCCTTCTAAATTCATCCACCAATCTCTGCAACTTCTCTTCAAATCTCCAAGGTGCACAGTGTCATCAGACAAAGAGCAGCTCTCTGCTTGTGACAACGCCCACTTTGTGTGTGATTGCTTTATCTTTTTAACTCACGCCTCTTGCCAAGACCCTCGCATTTATTTCTTAAACCCCCCATATATATTTATATTAAACAACACACGGTGTGACATCACACATCCTTGTCTAAGGCCTACTTTTACTGGGAAATAATTTCCCTCTTTCATAACATACTCTAAACTTTAGCGCACTATCCTCAGTAAAAAAAAACTCTTACTGCTTTTCAGGAAAAACCTACCTCCTACAACCAGACCACCTGCAAACCATCTCCAATTGGCCCCCCTATCCACCCTGTCATACGACTTTTCAAATCCATTAAATGCCACAAACGGACCTCTCCCCTCCCTTTAGCCTTATCTTAAATACTGTTCACTTATATGTTTCACTGTAAACACCTGGTCCACCACCCCTACCTTTCCTACAGCCCCTTGCTTCATCTTCTGCTTTCCTATTTTCCGTCTTACTCTTTAATATTCTTTCAATATTAACTCTACCATACACTTTACAGGTATACTCTACAGACTTTATCCCCCTATATATTTTTGCACTCTCTTTTGTCCCCTTTGCCTTTAAACAAAGGAATATGCATGCTCTCTCTGCCAATCCCTAGGTACCCTTACTCTATTCCTTAACATTTATTAAATAATTGCAACAACCACTCCAAAACTATATCCCACCTGCTTTTAACATTTCTATCCTTTATCCCATCATTCCCGGGCTGCCAACCCCCTTTCATTTCACCTACTGCCGCAGTACTTCTCCCAAACTCTTCTAATGCTCTTCCTCATCTCCTACAAGATGTTTATTCCTCCTTGCCCTGACAGAATTCACAGCTTCCCTATCTTCTCAACAATTTAACAATTCCTTCAAAATATTCCCTCCATCTTCTCAATTATCTCTAACTCTCCCCATTTTTTTTTTTTTTAATAATCCCATCCAGATTTTTAACTGACAAATCTATTTGTTCTCTTGGCTTCCCCCCTTAACTTGTTAATCTCACTCCAAATCTTTTTCTTATTTTCTACAAAATTTGTTGATAAACGTCTCAACCACTCTCTCATTGCTTCACCAACACTATTAAAACCTCTCTCTTTTTCTCCATATACTCTTCCCTCCTTGCATCAACTTTACTTTTAAAAAACTTCTCATTTGCTAACATCACTTTTTCTCCCTTACTACTCTTTTTACATCATCATTCACCATTCGCTCCTCTTTCCTCCCGACCCACTTTCTTGTAACCACAAACTTATTGTCTGAACACTCTAACACTTTCATTTTTAAATCCTACCCCATACCTCTTCGGAACCCCTTTCCTATGCTCTCATTAGCCCATCTCATCCTCCAATAGCTGATTGTATCTTACCTAACTGGCCTCCTCTTTTAGTTTAATAAGCCTTCACTCTCTTTCCCTAGCTTCCTCTTTCCTTTTTACTTTCTCTTTTTATCCCATTCTACCTTTTACTCTGGAGCTACAACTAGAAAGTGATCTGATATATCAGTGGCCCCTCATAAACATGTACTTCCTTGGAAGTTTACCAACAGTCTTTTATCTACCAATACATATTTCCAAACAGAAACTACTGTCATTTTTTTTCGCCCTACATCATTATCTTGTATATTTTATTCTATTCCTCTTTTTCTTAAAAATATGTGATTTACTATAACTAAAACCCTTTCTATACAAAAGTTCAATCAAAGGGTCTCCCATTATATTTACACCTGGCACCCCAAACTTACCTACCTACACCATCTCTAAAGTTCTCCTACTTTAGCAGTCAGGTCACTACCACAATTACTCTCTCACTTGGTTTTATCTATAAAGGCTCCTATAATTAACTTAACATCTCCCAAAATCTCTCTCTCTCCTCTAATTCCTCTCTTCCCCAGGTTGCATACACGCTTTTATGACCCACTTCTTTTCGCATCCCAACCTTTACTTTAATTCCACATAATTTTTGAGAATTTACACATTCATTTTTCTTTTCTACTTAATAACTGATTCTTCACCATTACTACTACCCCTTCTTTTGCTCTAACTCTCTCAGATATCCAGATTTAATCCATTTATTTCCCCCCACCGAAAAACTCCCCTACTGCACCTAAGTTCTGTTTCGCCTTTGGGCCCAGGACATCCAACTTCTTCGTCATTTCATAACATCAGCACTCATCTGTTTCTTTCATCCGCACTACATCCACGCAAATTCAGCATCCCAGTTTTTCTTCTTCTCTTTTTTAGTAAATGTCTACTGGCAGAAGGGGTTACTAGCCCATTGCTCCCGGCATTTTAGTCGCTCATACGACACACATGGCTTACGGAGGAGGAACACCAAAGAAAAAAGTCGAGATTGCTTTTCCAAGTCCCCATGGACAATAGAAGAAGAAAATAAAAGAACAAGAGCTTATTTAGAAAAAAGGAGAAAACCTGATGTATGTTATTTATATATAGCATGTGCGTGTCTGTGAAGTGTGACAAAGTGTAAGTAAGGAGTAGCAAGGATTTCCCCCCCCCTGTTATCAAGCCGTTGGTGTTTTTTTTTTATTTGAGGACAAGATAATGGAAACCCCCTGCTTCCTACCATCATGCCAATACAGTTATACAGGTTTCTGTTTCACAGGCTGCTCCGGCAGGTCGGGTGTTCTTTCGGGGGGGGGCGGCGCGGCGTCATTTACGTAGTTCCCGTGTGTGTGTGTCTGTAGTCTGTGGTGTGTTTTATATATATATAGATTATATATATATATATTATATATATTATATATATATATTACATATATATATATTATTTATATATTATTTTATATATCATAAAATAAAAAATAATTTTATATTTATATATATATATATATATATTTATATATATATTATAATAGTATATAGATATATATATATATATATAATATATATATATGTATGCTTGAAGAAGTGAATGTTTTTCAGATACTGGGAAGTTGTAGCATACATTACTATCCGTCTTCGGCCCCCCCCCCCCCCGGCATGGGTTTTATGAAGGAATGAGGAGGGTTTTTGATCATTTGTTTTAGTATTGATGAGGGGCGGAAATCTATAATAAAAAAAAAAAAAAAATTAAAACCAAAGGGTGACAGTTGCGGGGTGCCATTGCTGCTGTCTGAGAGGGTATGGCAGATCTTGCCTCCCCCTGGAGGGTATATGTGGAGTCAAAAAAACTTTTTCTAATTGAGGCAAAAGAGGGGAATGTATGAAAGTTATAGTAGTACCCAACACTCTTATATGAGATGTGAAGCTTGGTTGGGGTAGTGATGCAGCAGCGAGGAGGACGGTTGGGAGGCAGTGGGAGGTTTTTGTCCTGTCTCATAAGGGCTTGTTGTGGTGTAATTTATTATGCAGAAAATTCGGAGTCGTGGATATTAGGAGAAGGTGGGGAGTTTAATTATAAAAAGAATTAGTCAGAGGGTAGAAGTGGGGTTGTTTTTTTGAGGTGGTTTGGTCATTTTTTTTGTTTTTAAGAGAATTGGTTCAAAGTTAGGGATTGACATGGGGGGGGGGGAGAAAGCATATAAATCTATAGGCGGGATGGAAAGGTCAGAGGGTGTATCCACGTGTGGGGTTTCCCCTACCGGTGGGACGTTTCGTTCCCAGCTTATCACGACCTCCGAATGGGTTGGGAAAAGAGGGGGTTAATGTTTTTTTATATTATTTTTTTTTTTTTTTTTTTTTTTTTTTTTTTTTTCTTTTTTTTTTTTGTTTTTGTTTTTAATAAAAATTTTAAGGAGGTTTTGTGGGCGTGGGGCTTGGGACTTTCAGCAAGCGTGCATCGCGTCTACTAAACTGGTTACGACGAAGCAAGCAGCGTAGTGTTAGATAGGAGTAAGGTGAATGGAGACGAATGATTACTGGACCCCTGACGATATGTTGGAGTTCTGCATCTGGGATAGAGGGTAGTATTTAGTGAAGGGATTCAGGGAACCGGTTTTTTTATTTTTTCATATAGTGGACTTGAGTCCTGGAAATGGGAGAAACCCAAAAGTACCAATGCTGCACTTTTAAAGGATGGCGAAGGGGTTGGGATATTGGCAGTTTGGAGGGTACATATGTTGATAGTATCAAGACATTCCAGTACCCCCTTATACGTATTTGCCCTTTCTAAACTGTTGTATTCTGAGCACCTCTGCCCTTACTCACCATGATATACCCATCAGCAGTCACGATTATCACGATACCATCACCTGCTGTGGTGTTGGTGTGAAAGTGTTGAATGATGATTGCGACACAACTACCAAGTATTTTCTTTTTTGGGGATTGCATACCCCTCCCCCGCCCCCCCTTGGTCGTCACCCTGCTCGGTGGGAGACGACCGACTTTTGTTGAAATATATATATATATATATATATATATATATATATAGATATATATATTTAGATATATATATAATGTATATATTATATAGGGAAGTACCCACGTCTATCTATAGCTGGATTGGGGACCCTCATCCTCAGAGAAGACAAACTAAGCGTATCTCAGCAGAAAGGAAAACTCTAGGTCTCACCCGGAGCTGTTTATTATTTTCTTCTTCCTACCACACCCTTGTATATTTTTTATTCTATGTAAACATTAATTAAACAGAATACATTTATAGAAAAAAACGATCATGAATATATACCTATTATATATATATATAAATATATATATATATATATATATATAATTATATATATATATATATATTTTATATATATATTTTTATATATATATGCAAGGAATTCGCAGAGCAGGCGAAATATACACAAACACTGATCTCTGGCTGGAAGGAGAATCGAACCTACGAACCCTTTTAAAACAAGGTACCCAGTGCTTTACCATCTACCCACACTGAGACCATAAGTGTATATTTCGCCCCTGCTCTTGCGATTTCTTGCATTGTTAATATCTCTAGTAAGGCTGATGCATACATGCATGGGGAGAGATGTAAAGCTGTAAGCTTCTCCCTGACAAGCTAGCTGCTTTGATCAAAATCTAACGCAAGCTGACTCAAGGTATTGGTCCAGTTGTGGGTAGATTGGTAAAGCACGATACCTTGTTCTAAGGTTGGTAGTTTCAAGTCTCCTACGCTCAGAGAATCCAGTGTTTGTATATATATAAATATATATATATATATATATAATATTTTATATATATTTATATATATAAGATCTGATATATATTTATATTATATATATATATATTATGCATGCATGCAAAACAACCACTGTGTGAATGAATAGAGAAATTGCAAGCGCTTTCGTGACTAATCACTTTATCAAGGGAGCAATAAAAAGTAATGCATCCAAAGGAAGGTATTTAAAGGTCTAGCGACACCTCCCTATCACATCTCACAACAAAGCAACACATGACGCGCTTACACATAAGAAATGGAACACTGAAGCAGGCCGCTGGCCCAACTAGGCAGATCCTTCACACAACCCCAACAAAAACTATGTTCTACCCAAGAATTAAGAATTTTAAAATTTATTATATGTCCAATGTATTTTTTTAAATTCTTCCCAAATTATTTAATTATAAATTGGATATAAATTTATATAAACCAAAGAAAATATATTAGTCAAAAATGCTTTTTTATGAAAACATGACTGAATTATTTTCCTTTCGTCCACAGACTTGCTTGATACAACTTTTCTAACTTTTGAAAATCAATTGGATGGTTATAATCTCTCACATGAATAAATAGGAAGCATTGGAATCTTGTCCAGTTCTAATGCTAATTTATTGTTGTTTTTAATCTTAGTTCGAGATTTTTACCAGTTTGACCGTAATAAACTTATCGCAGATTTTACAAGGAATTCTTATAGCACATCCGTCCAGCATTTTGGGAGGGAATTTTCATCAAAGGTTTTTTTTACTGTATCAAGATTTTTAAAATACAAACTTTGATATTAAAAGTCTAAGAGGAAGGCTATCAACCAAGTTTTCAATGTAAGGGAGAACCACATGTTTAGTTGAATAAGGCTGGTTGTCCCTTTTTGGATTGAAAAAAGTATTTCTAGCAATTTTAAAAGATTTATCAATTTACGTTTTTTGGGTATTCAAATCGTTACCTATTTCATAATTTTGGATATTTCCTATCTATCCACTATGGACTACAAATACGTTGAAAGCTCTCAAAACTTATGAGAAACAGTTTACTCTATCGTGACGTGAAGAATAATAGTGTACATAGAACATTTTATTTGTGGTTTTCTGTAAATTTTAATTTGAATTCATTATTACCTTAATATTTAAAACATCTAGAAAAGGAAGAGTTATTTCTTTCAAACTCAACAGTAAAGTTTTATAGAATGGCTAAGCTATTTAATTTGCCAGGGAAATGGTGTATATATTACATTTCTTGGGCACAATGACACACATATCATCAACATATCTGAACCATTTAGCTCTCTTAGGAGGATTATGTTAGCAACCTTGTTTAAAAAATTATGTTTAGGTTTACTAAGATACAGGTGAAGAGGATTTCCCATTGCCATACCACCCCCCCCCCCCAACTTCTGAGTGTAAAATTATCATTAAATACAATTTTTGCCATCAAACAATTGCAAGATTAATAAGTTAATGATGTAGGAACTGGCATTGGTTAAATCATAATTAACGAGTTCTTCAGATAAGAAACTTAATAATCATAAACGGAATTTCGTAAACAAGGAAGTAACATCAAAACTAAACCATGTTAAAATCATTAAAGTCACGTAAGGAGCTTAATTTATCAACTAAAAACTATGTTGTTTTTAACATTAAAGTTAGAATTTTGCCAAACAATAGAGCTCAAATGTCAACAAGCAATTTGGATAATTTATGTGAAACTGATCCTATGTAGCTAATATATTGGTCTGACTGGATCCTGGTTTGTGTGTTCTTTATTAGTCCATTATGTAGTAAAGATGGATTAGTGAATTAAATTGTTTGACTAATTCTTCTTTGCCTTTCAGTAGAAGTTTTATTGAAAATTGCTGTTAAAACGGTTTCTAGGGGATTTGACAATAAATATGAATATTTCCTTTGGTTTATATAAATTAGATCCCTTTATATTAATAGAATTTGGGGAAGTATTTAATAATTACCTTAGACAATAATAATTTTAAAAATTCTTATTTTCTATGGGTAGAATAGTTTGTTGGTGGGTTTGTTGAAGGAGGTGTTAGTTGTGCCTGGGGGCCTGCTGCAGTGTTCCCTTTTTATGAGTCGCGCATCAGGTGATTGGCTTTGTTGTGGGTTGTGATAGTGCGGTGTGGTCTAGACTCTTTATATGCCTTCCTTTGTTGCATTACTTTTCTTTGTTCCTTGACAATGTGACTAGTCAGAAACGTTGGAATTTCTCTATTCTTTCACAATGGATGTTTTTGCATATTCTGAAATCACCTGTTTACGTTGATCTTATTGCTTTTTATATATATATATATATATATATATTTATATATAATATATATATATGGGCACTGGGTAGTAACCTTCTCCTGTAGACATTTACTAAAAAAGAGAGAAAAACTTTTAAAACTGGGATGCTTGAATGTGCTTGGATGTAGTGCAGATGACAAGAACAGATGATGCTGATGTTATGAATGAAAGAAGAGGATTGTCTGCCCTAGCGAAACAAAGCTGAGGGGGTAGGGGTGTTTCGGTGGGGGGAAATAAATGGGATTAAATATGGAGTATTGAGAGAGTTAAAGCAAATGAAGGGGTAGCAGTAGTAATGTTGAATGATCAGTTATGGAAGGAGAAAAGAGAATATGAATGTGTAAATGCAAGAATTATGTGGATTAAAGTAAAGGGTTGGATGCGAGGAAGGAGTCATAATAAGCGTGTATGTACTGTGAGAGAGAGGAAGCAGAGGAGAGAGGGAGTTTTTGGGATTGTGGAAGGGGATCTGAACGCTAAGTAGGAGAAACTTTAGAGAGGGTGTGGTAGGTAAGTTTGGGGTGCCCCAGGTGGTGTAAATGATAATGGGAGCCCTTTCAATTTGAACTTTGTATAGAAAGGGGTTTAGTTATAGGTAATACATATTTTAAGAAAAAAGTGGATTAATAAGTATTACAAGATATGATGTAGGCGAAAATGACAGAGTTTGTTGGGTTATGTTATTTGGTAGATAAATGACTTTGAGTGACTTCAGGGATGTACATGTTTATAGAGGGCCACAGGATATATCATGATCACTTTCTAGTTGTAGCTACACTGATAGTAATAAGGTTAGATGGGTTACAAGGAGATAGAAGCATCAGGGGAAGAGAGAGGTGAGGTTTATTTAAACTAAAAGAGGAGGCAGGTTAGGGTAGATATAAACAGCTATTGCAGGATAGATGGGTAATGAGAGCAGTAGGCAATGGGGTCGGAAGGGTATGGGGTTAGGTTTAAAAATGTAGTGTTAGCGTTGTTCAGCAGAAGTTTGTTGTTACAGGAAAGTGGTGTGCGGGAGCGAAGAGGAGCGATTGGTGGAATGATGATGTTAAAGAGAGTAGTAAGGAGAAAAAGTTAGCAAATGAGAAGTTTTACAAAGTAGAAGTGATGCAGAGGGAAGAGTATATGGAGAAAAAGAGAGAGGTTATGAGAGTGGTGAAGCAATGTAAAAGAGAGTGGGTGAGAGATATTCAACAACTTTTGTTGAAAATAAGAAAAGTTTAGAGTGAGTTAACAGTTAAGGAAGCTAGAGAACAAATGATTTGTCAGTTAAAAAAATAGGGGAGGAGAGTTTATAAATGGAGAGTTAGAGGTATTGGGAAGATTGAGGGAATATTTTTGAGAAATTGTTAAATGTTGTTGAAGATAGGAAGCTGTGATTTCGTGTATAGGGCAAGGAGAATAAACTCTTGTAGGAGTGAGGAATGAGCCTGTTGTGAGTGTGGGGGAAGTTCGTGAGGCAGTAGGTAAAATGAATGAAAGGGGGTAGGCCGCCGGGATTGAGGGGAATAAAGATGAAAATGTTAAAAGGCTGGTGGGGATATAGTTTTGGACTGGTTGGTGCAATTATTTAATAAATGTATGGAAGAGGGGTACAGGCACCTAGGGATTGGCAGAGAGCATGCATTAGTTTCTGTTGTATAAAGCAATGGGTACAAAAGAGAGTGCAAAAATTATAGGGGGATAAGTCTGTTGAGGTATACTGAGTAAAGTGTATGGCTAGAGTTATATATGAAAGGAATTAAGAGTAAGACGGAGAATAGGATTAGGGGCAGCAATGAACAAGGAGCTTTAGGAAAGGGAGGGGGTGTGTGTGGACCAGGTGTTTCAGTGAAAAATATAGGTGAACAGTATTTAGATAAGGCTAAAGAGGTTTTGTGGCATTTATGGAGTTGGAAAAGGGGCGTATGACAGGGTGGATAGGGGGGCAATGTGACAGATTGATGCAGGTGGTAGGTGTAGGAGGTAGGTTACTGAAAGCAGTGAAGACAGTTTTACGAGGATAGTGAGGCTCAAGTTAGGAGTATGTTAGGAAAGAGGGAAATTATTTCCAGTAAAGGTAGGCCTTAGACATGGATGTTGATGTCACCGTGGTTATTTAATATATTTATAGTTGGGGTTGTATGAGTAAGTAAAATGCCGAGGGTTGTTGACCAAGAGGCGTGGAGTTAAAAAGATAAAGAATCACTCATAAAGTGCGGGAGTTGTCACACGTTGCTCTTTGGCTGATACACTGTTGCTTTAGGAGATCTGAAGAGAAGTTGGCAGGGATTGGTGGATGTATTAGGTAGGGTGTGCAAAAGAAGAAAATTAAAAGTGAATAAAGGAAAGAGTAAGGTTATGAGGATAACAAAAATATTAGGTTGATGAAGATTGTGGATATCGTTTGGGGAGAGAAGTTGGTGAGGAGCTGAATGTATTCAGATATTTGGGAGTGGACAGTGTCAGCAGATGTGGGTCTATGAAGGATGAGGTGAATATAGAATTGACGAGGGGAAAAGGGTGAGTGGTGCACTTAGGTATTTTATACCATTTATTTCCAGGCATAACGTACACTGTGCACAGGGGCTTGAGCGAGTTCTTATCGAGATGTCGGAATGCTGTTCTTAGGTCTTGCCTGGCGGCCCGTGTGGCTGCAGCAGTTATATGGTGTTGTGGCGCCTCGGGAGATGTGCCCGGTGTTATGCTCACCCCAAGACAAGAAACTTTGTCTTTTAGTGTGGTTTGTAGTCTCTGGCACCCCCTAGATTGTACTCGTCTGCGGCTTCACACTTTGCTTCCTTAATCTTCACGGACCTTCGGGGTTTGAACTCCAGGAGAGAGTTGCTATACCAGGCCTGCAAGCCTGTCGAGAAATCCCTTTGTAGTTCTGCCTGGTCCTCGTTCGATTGAAATCTTCTCATCAACTTCCTCATCTGCAAACTGGACTCTTCTGAGGTTATTTCCTCCCCCATCCCCACCCTTCCG